>JALBCY010000038.1:0-74879 GCA_023079485.1 Archilochus colubris
GGGAAATGGGGGGGAAATGGGGGGGAAGTGGGGGGGAAATGGGAGGGGAAATGGGGGGGAAATGGGGGGGAAATGGGGGGAAATAGGGGGGAAATGGGGGGGAAGTGGGGGGGAAATGAGGGGGAAATGGGGGGGAAATGGGGGGAAATGGAGGGGGAAATGGGGGGGAAATGGGGGGGAAATGGGGGGGAAATGAGGGGGAAATGGGGGGAAATGGGGGGGAAATGGGGGGGAAATGGGGGAAAATGGGGGGGAATTGGGGGGAAATGGGGGGGATGGGGGGGAAATGGGGGGGAAATGGGGGAAATGGGGGGAAATGGGGGGAAAAGGAGGGAAATGGGGGGGAAATGGGGGGAATTGGGGGGAAATGGGGGGAAATGGGGGGAAAAGGGGGGAAACGGGGGGGGAAATGGGGGAAAAGAGGGGGATGGGGGGAAATGGGGGGGAAATGGGGGAAAAGGGGGGAAACGGGGGGGAAATGGGGGAAAAGGGGGGAAACGGGGGGGAAATGGGGGGAAATGGGGGGGATGGGGGGGAAATGGGGGGAAATGGGGAGGAAATGGGGGGAAATGGGGGGGGAAATGGGGGGGAAGTGGGGGGGAAATGGGGGGGAAATGGGGAATGGGGAAATGGATTGGAATGGGGAAATGGGGAAATGGGGGGAACGGATGGAATGGATGGAAATGGGGGGGGAAATGGAGGAAAATGGGGAAATGGGGGGGAAATGGGGAAACGAGGGGGAACGGGGAAATGGAACATGAGGGGAAATGGGGAATGAGGGAATGGGGAATGAGGAAAACGGGGGAATGGGGAAACTGGAATGGGGAAATGGGGAAATCAAGAGTCTGAGGAACGGGGAAATGGATAGGGGGAAATGGGGAAAAGGGGAAATGGGGGGAAATGGGGAGGAAATGGGGGGATGGGGAGGATGGAGAAAATGGGGGAATGGGGGGGGAATGGGGGGAAATGGGGGGGAAATGGGGGAAATGGGGGGAAATGGGGGGGGGAATGGGGGAAATGGGGAGGAGGAGAAAATGGGGGATGGGGGGGGAATAGGGGGGAAATGGGGGGGAAATGGGGAGGAAATGGGGAGGAAATGGGGAGGAAATGGGGGAAATGGGGGGGGAAATGGGGGAATGGGGAGGATGGGAAATGGGGGGAATGGGGGAAATGGGGGGAATGGGGAAAATGGTGGGGAAATGGGGGGAAATGGGGAATGGGGGAGGAAATGGGGAATTGGGGGAAATGGAGGGGAATGGGGAATGGGGAAATGGGGGGAAATGGGGAAATGGGGAAGGAAAATGGGGAATGGGGAATGGAGGAAATGGGGAAATGGGGAATGATGGGGAAATGGATGGAAGGAATAAGGGAAGGAATGGGGAAGGAAAGGGGAAAGGAAATGGGAGAAATGGGGGAAATGGGGGGAAATGGGGGGAAATGGGGAAAATGGGGAAAATGGGGGAAAAGGAGGGGAAATGGAAATGGGGAAAATGGAGGGGAAATGAAAAGGGGGCAGAAAATGGGGAAATGGGGAGAGGGGGAAACAGGATGGGGAAACGGGGAATGGGGGAATGGGGGGAAATGGGGAAATGGGGGGAAGGGAATGGGGAAAGGATGGGGAAAGGGAATGGGGAAATGGAGGAAAGGGGGAAATGGGGAGGAAAGGGAAATGGGGAAAATGGAGGGGAAATGGGGAAAGGAGGGGAATGGAGGGGAAATGGGGAAAAGGGAAATGGGGAATGGGGAAATGGAGGGGGAAATGGGGAAATGGGGAAATGAGGGGAAATGGGGAATGGGGGGGAAATGGGGAAATGGGGAAATTGAGGGAAATGGGGAATGGGGAAGGAAATGGGGGGAAAATGGGGGGGAAATGGGTGGGAAATGGGGGGAAATTGGGGGGGAAATGGAGGGGAAATGGAGGGGAAATGGGGGGGAAATGGGGGGAAATGGGGGGGAAATAGGGGGAAATTGGGGGGGAATGGGGGGGAAATGGGGGGGAAATGGGGGGGAAATGGAGGGAAATGGGGGGGAAATGGGGGGAAATGGGGGGAAATGGGGGGGAAATGGGGGGGAAATGGAGGGAAATGGGGGGGAAATGGGGGAAAATGGGGGGGAAATGGAGGGAAATGGGGAAATGGGGGAATGGGGAAATGAGGAATGGGGAAATGGGGGGAAATGAGGAAATGGGGAAGATGGGGGGAAATGGGGGGAAATGGAGGGGAAACGGGGAAATGGGGGGAAGTGGGGGGAAATGGGGGAAATGGGGGGGAATGGAGGAAAGGGGAATGGAGGAAAGGGGAATGGGGAGGAAATGGGGAATGGAGGAAAGTGGAAGGGGGAATGGGGAGAATGGAATGGGGAAGAGGAATGGGGGAATGGGGGAAATGGGGGAAATGGGGGGGAAATGGAGGGGAAATGGGGGGGAAATGGGGGGAAATGGAGAGGGAAATGGGGGGGAAATGGGGAAGAAATGGGGAGGAAATGGGGGGGAAATGAGGGGGAAATGGGGGGGAAATGGAGGGGGAATGGGGGGGAAATGGGGGGGAAATGGGGGGGAAATGGGGGGAAATGGGGGGGGAATGGAGGGGGAAATGAGGGGGAAATGAGGGGAAGTGGGGGGAAGTGGGGGGGAAATGGGGGGGAAATGGGGAATGGGGGGAAATGGGGAGAGGAAATGGGGAAATGAGGGGAAATGGGGAATGGGGAAATGGGGAAATGGAATGGGGGGAATGAGGGGGAAATGGGGGGGAAATGGGGGGGAAATGGGGGGAAATGGAGGGGGAAATGGGGGGAAATGGAGGGGGGAAATGGGGGGGAAATGGGGGGAAATGGAGGGGGAAATGGAGGGGGAAATGGAGGGGAAGTGGGGGGGAAATGAGGGGGGAAATGGGGGGGAATGGGGGGGAAATGGAAGGGAAGTGGGGGGGAAATGGGGGGAAATGAGGGGGAAGTGGGGGGGAAATAGGGGGGGAAATGAGGGGGAAATGGGGGGGAAATGGGGGGGGAAATGGGGGGGGGAATGGGGGGCCACCAAGAGGTCCCCATGGCCACCAAGAGCCCCTTGGGTCTCTGTGGCCGCCCAGAGGTCCCTGTGGCCACCCAGGGATCCCCGTGGCCACCAAAAGGTCCCCATGGCCACCCAGAGATCCCTGTGGCCACCAAGAGATCCCCGTGGCCACCAAGAGCCCCCTGGGTCCCCATGGCCACCCAGACGTCCCTGTAGCCACCAAGAGGTCCCTGTGGCCACCAAGGGTTCCCATGGCCACCAAAAGGTCCCCATGGCCACCAAGAGCCCCTTGGGTCTCTGTGGCCACCCAGAGGTCCCTGTGGCCACCAAGAGATCCCTGTGGCCACGAACAGGTCCCCAAGGCCACCCAAGGGTCCCTGTGGCCACCAAGAGATCCTCATGGCCACCAAAAGAACCCCATGGCCACCAAGAGTTCCTCATGGCCACCCAGAGGTCCCTGTGGCCACCAAGGGTTCCCATGGCCACCAAGAGGTCCCTGTGGCCACCAAGAGGTCCCCGTGGCCACCCAGGCGTCCCTGTAGCCACCAAGAGGTCCCTATGGCCACCAAGAGGTCCCTGTGGCCACCAAGAGGTCCCTGTGGCCACCCAGAGGTCCCTGTGGCCACCCAGAGGTCTCCATGGCCACCAAGAGGTCCCTGTGGCCACCAAGAGATCCCCGTGGCCACCAAGAGGTCCCTGTGGCCACCAAAAGGTCCCCATGGCCACCAAGAGCCCCTTGGGTCTCTGTGGCCACCCAGAGGTCCCCGTGGCCACCAAGTGATCCCTGTGGCCACGAAGAGGTCCCCATGGCCACCCAGAGGTCCCTGTGGCCACCAAGAGATCCCCGTGGCCACCAAGAGGTCCCTGTGGCCACCAAGAGATCCCCGTGGCCACCCAGAGGTCTCCATGGCCACCAAGAGCCCCTTGGGTCCCCGTGGCCACCCAGGGATGGGGAGGGGACAATGGGTGGGTGGGTGGGTGCGTCCTGAGTGGGATGATGATGGGTGGGGGGTGATGGGTGGGGGGTGGTGAGATCGTGGGTGGGACAATGGGTGGGATATTGGGTGGGTGGGGGGTGGGGTGATGATGATGGGTGGGGGGGTGGGTGGGGGGGGTGTGGGTGGGGGGTGGGATGATGGGTGATGGGTGGGGGGTGGGGTGGGTGGGGTGATGGGTGGGGGGTGGGTGGGATGATGGGTGATGGGTGGTGGGGGTGGGTGTGTGATGAGTGGGGGGGTGATGGGTGGGTGTGTGGGGGGTGTGATGCGTGGGGGTGGGATGATGATGGGTGGTGGGTGGGTGATGGGTGGGTGGGGTGGTGGGGGGTGGGATCATGGGTGGGGTGATGGGTGGTGGGACACGGGGTGGGATATTGATGGTGGGTGATGGGGGGGGTGGGTGGTGTGATGGGTGATGGGTGGTGGGTGGGTGATGGGTGGGTGGGGGGTGTGTGATGGGTGGGGGTGGGTGGGATGATGATGGGTGATGGGTGGGGGGGGTGGGTGTGGGTGGGGTGGGTGGGGTGGGGGGTGGGTGTGGGGTGTGTGGGTGATGGGTGGGTATGGGGGGGGTGGGATGGGGGGGGTGGGATGATGATGGGTGGTGGGTGGGTGGGTGTGTGTGGATGGGTGGGTGATGAGTGGGGGGGTGACGGGTGGTGGGCTGGGTGGGCGGGGTGGGATATTGAGTGGGTGGAGTGATGGGTGGGGGTGGGTGGGATGATGGGTGATGGGTGGGGGGGATTGGTGTGTGTGGGGTGGGTGTGTGATGAGTGGGGGGGTGATGGGTGGGTGTGTGGGGGGGTGTGATGGGTGGGGGGTGGGTGGGGTGATGGGTGGGGGGATCATGGGTGGGATATTGGGTGGGTGGGTGATGATGGGTGATGGGTGGGGGGTGGGTGGGTCGGTCCTGGGTGGGATGGTGATGATGGGTGGGTGATGGGTGGTGGGATCATGGGTGGGACAAGGGGTGGGATATTGGGTGGGTGGTGGGTGGGGTGATGATGAGTGGGAGGTGGGGTGGTGGGTGGGTCCTGGGTGGGATGGTGGTGATGGGGGAGGGTGATGGGGGGGGTGGGATCATGGGTGGGGGGTGGGTGGGGTATTGGGTGGGTGGGGGGTGGGTAGGATGATGAGTGATGGGTGGGGGGAGTGTGTGTGGGGTGTGTGGGTGGGGGGTGGGATGGGTGGGGGGTGAGTGGGAGGGTGATGGGTGATGGGTGGGGGGTGGGGTGTGGTAAGGGGTGACGGGTGTGTGGGTGATGGTGGCATGGGGGGTGTGGATGGGTGGGGGTGGGTGTGTGATGAGTGGGGGGGTGATGGGTGGGTGTGTGGGGGGTGTGATGCGTGGGGGTGGGATGATGATGGGTGGTGGGTGGGTGATGGGTGGGTGGGGTGGTGGGGGGTGGGATCATGGGTGGGGTGATGGGTGGTGGGACACGGGGTGGGATATTGAGTGGGTGGGGGGTGATGGGTGGGGGTGGGTGGGATGATGATGGGTGATGGGTGTGGGGGGTGTGGGTGTGGGTGGGATGGGTGGGGTGGGGGGTGTGTGTGGGGGGTGTGGGGTGATGGGTGGTGGGATCATGGGTGGGATATTGGGTGGGTGGGGTGATGATGGGTGATGGGTGGGAGGGGTGGGTGTGTGTGGGGTGGGTGGGTGATGAGTGGGGGGGTGATGTGTGGGTGATGGGTGATGGGTGGGGGGTGTGGGGGGTGGGTGGGATGATGGGTGGGGGGTTTGTGATGGGTGGGGGGTGGGATCACGGGTGGGATATTGGGTGGTGGGATTGTGGGTGGGATATTGGGTGGGTGGGGGGTGATGGGTGGGGGATGATGGGTGGGGGGTGATGGGTGGGTATGGGGGGGGGTGATGGGTGGGGGGTGATGGGGGGGTGTGGGGGTGTGGGTGGGGGGTGCTGGGTGCTGGGTGCTGGGTGGGGGGTGCTGGGTGCTGGGTGGGGGTCTCTCTCTCTGTCCTGCAGCCGCCGTTTGCTCAGCAGAAGCCATGAGAAGGTTTATTGGGGAGACCCCTCCTGAACCCCAAATCCCCCCTGGGAACCCCAAATCCCCTTTGGGAACCCCAAATCCCCCCTGGGAACCCCCAGGTCCCCTTTGGGTCCCCAAAATCCACCTTGGGACCCCCAAATCCCTCTTGGGAACCCCAAATCCTCCTTGGGAACCCCAAATCCCCTTTGGGGACCCCAAATCCCCCCTGGGAACCCCAAAATCCCCTTTGGGAACCCCAAATCCCCTTAGGGGACCCCAAATCCTCCTTGGGAACCCCAAATCCCCTTTGAGGACCCCAAAATCCCCCTGGGAACCCCAAATCCCTCTTGGGAACCCCCAGGTCCCCTTTGGGAACCCCAAATCCCCCTTGGGAACCCCAAATCCTCCTTTGGGGACCCCCAGATCCCCTTTGGGTCCCCAAAATCCACCTTGGGACCCCAAAATCCCCTTTGGGAACCCCAAATCCCCCCTGGGAACCCCAAATCCTCCTTGGGAACCCCAAATCCCCTTTGGGGAACCCCAAATCCCTCTTGGGACCCCAAAATCCCCTTAGGGGACCCCAAATCCCCTTTGGGAACCCCCAGATCCCCCCTTGGGACCCCAAAATCCCTCTTGGGACCCCAAATCCCCCCTGGGAACCCCAAATCCCTCCTTGGGAACCCCAAATCCTCCTTGGGAACCCCCAGATCCCCCTTAGGACCCCTCAGATCCCCCTTGGGAACCCCAAATCCCCCCTGGGAACCCCCAAATCCCCTTTGAGGACCCCAAATCCCCCCTGGGAACCCCCAAATCCCCTTTGAGGACCCCAAATCCCCCCTGGGAACCCCAAATCCCCTTTGGACCCCAAATCCTCCTTGGGACCCCAAATCCCCCTTGGGAACCCCAAAATCCGTTCTTGGGAACCCCAAATCCCCTTAGGGGACCCCAAATCCCCCTTGGGAACCCCAAATCCCCTTTGGGGACCCCAAAATCCCCCCTGGGAACCCCAAATCCCCTTTGGAACCCCCAAATCCCCCTTAGGACCCCTCAGATCCCCTTTGGGAACCCCAAATCCCCTTTGGGGACCCCAAATCCCCCCTGGGAACCCCAAAATCCCCTTAGGGAGCCCCAAATCCCCCTTGGGAACCCCAAATCCCCTTTGGGGACCCCAAATCCCCCCTGGGAACCCCAAAATCCCCTTAGGGAGCCCCAAATCCCCCCTGGGAACCCCCAAATCCTCCTTGGGAACCCCATAATCCCCTTAGGGAACCCCCAGATCCCCCTTGGGACCCCAAAATCCCTCTTGGGAACCCTAAATCCCCTTTGAGGACCCCAAAATCCCCCTTGGGAACCCCCAGAGCCTCCTTGGGACCCCCAGACCCCCTTGGGAACCCCAAATCCCCTTTGGGATCCCCCCAACCCCAGGAAGATCTTTGGGACCCCCCAAATCCCAGGAGGATCTTTGGGGTCCCCTAAATCCCAGGAGGAGCTTTGGGGTCCCCCAGCCCCCCAGAGGCTCTGTGGGACCCCTCCAGACCCCAGTAGGAACTTTGGGATCCCCCAAATCCCAGGAGGAGCTTTGGGACCCCCCAGTCCTGGGGGGCTCTGTGGGACCCCAAAATCCCTCAGAGGCTTCTGTGGGACCCCCCCAAACCCCAGGAGCATCTTTGGGGTCCCCTAGCCCCCCAGAGGCTCTGTGGGACCCCCCCAAACCCCAGTAGGAACTTTGGGATCCCCCAGATCCCAGGAGGAGCTTTGGGACCCCCCCAACCCCAGGAGGATTTTGGGGACCCCCCAGAACTCCAGAAGGATCTTTAAGACCCCCCAAATCCCAGGAGGATTTTGGGGTCCCCCAAATCCCAGGAGGCTCTGTAGGACCCCCCAGACCCCCAGAGGCTCTGTGGGACCCCCCCAAATCCCAGGAGCATCTTTGGGGTCCCCCAACCCCCCAGAGTCTCTGTGGGACCCCCCCAAACCCCAGTAGGGTTTTGGGGTCCCCTCAGAGCTGGGGGGCTCTGTGGGACCCCCCCAAACCCCCAGAGACTCTGTGGGATCCCCCCAAATCCCAGTAGGAACTTTGGGATCCCCCCAGATCCCAGGAGGATCTTTGGGACCCCCCCAAATCCCAGGAGGAGCTTTGGGACCCCCCAGTCTTGGGGGGCTCTGTGGGACCCCAAAATCCCTCAGAGGCTTCTGTGGGACCCCCCCAAATCCCAGGAGCATCTTTGGGGTTCCCTAAATCCCAGGAGGAGCTTTGGGGTCCCCCAAATCCCGGGAGGATCTTTGGGGTCCCCCAACCCCCCAGAGGCTCTGTGGGACCCCCCCAAATCCCAGCAGGATCTTTAGGACCCCCCAACCCCAGTAGGATTTTGGGGACCCCCCAGAACTCCAGGAGGATCTTTGGGACCCCCCAGATCCCAGGAGGAGCTTTGGGGTCCCCCAAATCCCAGGAAGATCTTTGGGACCCCCCAACCCCCCATAGGGTCTATGGAACCCCCCAAATCCCAGCAGGATCTTTGGGACCCCCCAGAGCTCCAGGAGGATCTTTGGGGTCCCCCAACCCCCCAGCGGCTCTGTGGGACCCCCCAGTCCTGGGGGGCTCTGTGGGACCCCAAAATCCCTCAGAGGCTTCTGTGGGACCCCCCCAAACCCCAGGAGCATCTTTGGGACCCCCCAAATCCCAGCAGGATCTTTGGGGTCCCCCAAATCCCAGGAGCATCTTTGGGATCCCCCAAATCCCAGGAGCATCTTTGGGGTCCCCCAACCCCCCAGAGGCTCTGTGGGACCCCCCCAACCCCAGTAGGGTTTTGGGGACCCCCCAAATCCCAGGAGGCTCTGTGGGACCCCCCAAATCCCAGCAGGATCTTTGGGGTCCCCCAAATCCCAGGAGGATCTTTGGGGTCCCCCAGCCCCCCAGAGGCTCTGTGGGACCCCCCCAAACCCCAGGAGCATCTTTGGGGTCCCCCAACCCCCCAGAGGCTCTGTGGGACCCCCCCAAACCCCAGGAGCATCTTTGGGGTCCCCCAAATCCCAGAAGGATCTTTGGGACCCCCCAGACCCCCAGAGGCTCTGTGGGACCCCCCAAATCCCAGTAGGATCTTTGGGGTCCCCCCAGATCCCAGGAGGCTCTGTGGGACCCCCCAGTCCTGGGGGGCTCTGTGGGACCCCAAAATCCCTCAGAGGCTTCTGTGGGACCCCCCAAACCCCAGGAGCATCTTTGGGGTCCCCCAAATCCCAGCAGGATCTTTAGGACCCCCCAAATCCCAGGAGGATCTTTGGGGTTCCCTAAATCCCAGGAGGATCTTTGGGGTCCCCCAGCCCCCCAGCGGCTCTGTGGGACCCCCCCACACCCCATTAGGGTTTTGGGGTGCCCTCAGGGCTGGGGGGTGACCCCATAGACCTCGACCTCGCAGAGGCTGAGCTGCTCCTCCCGTCCCGGGACGGTGACGGTGACGAAACGGCCCCGAAGGCCCCGACAGCAAAGGACACTGAGGGACCCCGGGGACACCTCCGTGACCACCCCGCAGCTGTGGGGAGGGACAACACGGACACGGGTGGGTGTGGGAGAGGGTGGGGGGGGTGTGGGGTGGGGTGTGAGGTGGGTATTGGGGGGTATGGGGTGGATATGGGGGGGTGTGGGGTGGGTGTGGGTGGGGGACACCCCTGTGATCACCCTGCAGCTGTGGGGAGGGACAACACGGACACGGGTGGGTGTGGGACACGAGGAGGTGTGGGGTGGGGTGTGGGGTGGGTATTGGGGGGTATGGGGTGGGATATGGGGGGGTGTGGGGTGGGTTTGGGGGGGATATGGGTGGGGGACACCCCCGTGATCACCCTGCAGCTGTGGGGAGGGACGCCACGGACACGGGTGGGACACGGGACATGGGTGGGTATGGGGTGAGGGGGGGTGTGGGGTGGGTATTGGGGGGTATGGGGTGGGATATGGGTGGGGGACACCTCTGTGATCACCCCACATCTGTGGGGACACCACAGACACGGGTGGGTGTGGGAGAGGGTATGGGAGGGTATGGGGTGGGACACGGGACAGAGGGTGGGACATGGGTGGGGTGTGGGGTGGGATACGGGGTGGGGTATGGGGTGGGTATGGGTGGGGGACACCCCTGTGATCACCCCACAGCTGTGGGGAGGGACACCACGGACACGGGTGGGTGTGGGACACGGGTGGGTATGGGGTGGGGTGGGGTGTGGGGGGGTATGGGGTGGGTATGGGGTGGGTATGGGGTGGGTATGGGTCGGGGACACCCCCGTGATCACCCCACAGCTGTGGGAACACCACGGACACGAGTGGGTGTGGGACACGGGTGGGGGGTGTGGGGTGGGGTATGGGACACAGGGAGGGGTGTGGAGTGGGTGTGTGGTGGGTATGGGGTGGGGTATGGGACACGGGGGGGGGTATGGGGTGGGTATGGGTGGGGGACACCCCTGATCACCCCGCAGCTGTGGGGACACCATGGACATGGGTGGGTGTGGGGGAGGGTGTGGGGTGGGGTATGGGACACAGGGAGGGGTATGGGGTGGGTGTCGGGTGGGATGTGGGTGGGGGACACCTCCGTGGTCACCCCACAGCTGTGGGGACACCACGGACACGGGTGGGTGTGGGAGAGGGTGGGCGGGGTGTAGGGTGGGGTGTGGGGTGGGTTTTGGGGGGTGTGGGGTGGGATATGGGGTGGGACACAGGACAGAGGGTGGGACATGGGTGGGGTGTGGGGTGGGACACGGGGTGGGGTATGGGGTGGGTATGGGTGGGCGACACCTCTGTGATCACCCCACATCTGTGGGGAAACCACGGACACGGGGGGGTGTGGGACACGGGGGGGGGGGTGTGGGGTAGGGTATGGGACAGAGGGAGGGGTGTGGAGTGGGTATGGGGTGGGGTGTGGGGTGGGACAAGGGACACGAGGGGGGGGTATGGGTGGGGGACACCCCCGTGATCACCCCACAGCTGTGGGGAGGGACACCACGGACACGGGGGGGTGTGGGAGAGGGTGGGGGGGGTGTGGGGTGGGGTGTGGGGTGGGTATTGGGGGGTATGGGGTGGGATATGGGGGGGTGTGGGGTGGGTATGGGGTGGGATATGGGTGGGGGACACCCCTCTGATCACCCTGCAGCTGTGGGGAGGGACAACACGGACACGGGTGGGTGTGGGACACGGGGGGGGTGTGGGGTGGGGTATGGGACACAGGGTGGGGTGTGGCGTGGGTATGGGGTGGGGTATGGGACACGGGGGGGGGTATGGGTGGGGGACACCCCCGTGATCACCCCACAGCTGTGGGGAGGGACACCACGGACACGGGTGGGTGTGGGACATGGGGTGGGACATGGGTGGGGTGTGAGGTGGGATACAGGGTGGGGTGTGGCATGGGTATTGGGTGGGACAAGGGACATGAGGTGGGGTATAGGGTGGGGGTATGGGTGGGGGACACCCCCGTGATCACCCCACAGCTGTGGGGACACCACGGACACGGGTGGGACACGGGACATGGGTGGGTATGGGGTGGGGGGGGTGTGGGGTGGGTATTGGGAGGTATGGGGTGGGTATGGGTGGGGGACACCTCCGTGATCACCCCGCAGCTGTGGGGAGGGACACCATGGACACGGGTGGGTGTGGGAGAGGGTGGGGGGTGGGATATGGGGTGGGGTGTGGGGGGGTTATGGGACACAGGGTGGGATATGGGGTGGGACAAGGGACATGGGGTGGGGTATGGGGTGGGACACAGGGTGGAACACGAGTGGGATATGGGGTGGGTGTGTGGGAGGGGTGGGGTGGGGTGTGGGGGGTATGGGGGGGGTATGGGTTGGATATGGGGTGGGATATGGGACATGGGGTGGGGTTTGGGGTGGGACACGGGTGGGATGGTGGGATATGGGGTGGTTATGGGGTGGGTATGGGGTGGGATACTGGCTGGGACAAGGGGTGGGATATGGGACACGGGGTGGGGTATGGGGTGGGTATTGGGGGGCTATGGGGTGGGATATGAGTGGGACACAGGGTGGGATGGTGGGTGGGAGAGTGGGTGGGACACTGGGTGGGATACGGGGGTGGGGAGTGGGGGGATGATGGGTGGGATATGGGGTTGTAGGAGAGTGGGTGGTGGGGTGATGGGTGGGATGGGTGGTAATGGGATGGTGGGTGGGGTGGTGGGATCATGAGTGGGGTGGTGGGTGAGGGGTGGGTGGGATGGTTGGGATCATGGGTGGGATATTGGGTGGTGGGATTGTGGGTGGGATGGGTGGTGATGGGACAGTGGGGTGGGAGGGGTGGTGGGTGGGACAGTGGGTGGTGGGCTCATGGGTGGGATGGGTGGTGGGGGGGTCATGAGTGGGATGGTGGGTGGGATATTGGGAGGTGGGATGATGGGTGGGGTGGGGGGTGGGATGGTGGGTGGGTAGAAGAGTGGGTGGTGGGCTCATGGGTGGGATGATGGGTGGAATCATGGGTGATAGGATGATGGGTGGGGTGGTGAGATGAGGGTTGGGATCATGGGTGGGATATTGGGTGGTGGGATGATGGGTGGTGATGGGATGTGGGTGGGATGGTGGGTGATGGGTGGTGGGACAGTGGGTGATGAGATGATGGGTGGGATGGGTGGTGATGGGACAGTGAGTGGGGTGGTGGGTGGTGGGTTGATGGGTGGGATGATGGGTGGGATGGGACAGTGGGTGGGATGGTGGTTGGGATCATGGGATGACTGTTGGGATGATGGGTGGGATGGTGGGTGTTGATGGGATCATGGGTGGGATCATGGGATGATGGTTGGGATGATGGGTGGGATCATGGGATGATGGGTGGGATGGTGGTTCAGATGATGGTTGGGATGATGGGATGGTGGTTGGGATGATTGTTGGGATGATGGGTGTTGATGATGGGTGCTGATGATGGGTGGGATGATGGTTGGGATGACAGGATGATGGGTTGGATGGTGGGATGATTGTTGGGATGATGGGTGGGACGATGGTTGGGATGATGGTTGGGATCATGGGATGATGGTTGGAATCATGGGTGTTGATGATGGTTGGCATGATGATTGGGATGATGGTTGGGATGGTGGTTGGGATCATGGGATGATGGTTGGGTTGATGGGTGGGATGATGGGTGGGATCATGGGATGATGGGATGATGGTTGGGATGGTGGGTGCTGATGATGGTTGGGATGATGGGATGATGGGATGATGGGATGATGGGTGGGATAACGGGATGATGGGTTGGGATGCTGGGTGCTGATGATGGGTGGGATGATGGTTGGGATGGTGGTTAGGATGATGGGATGATGGTTGGGATGATGGGTGGGATCATGGGATGATGGGTGGGTTGATGGGTGGGATCATGGGTGGGATCATGGGATGACTGTTGGGATCATGGGATGATGGTTGGGATGATGGTTGGGATGATGGGATGATGGTTGGGACGGTGGTTGGGACAGTGGGTGTTGATGATGGTTGGGATCATGGTTGGGCTCATGGGATGATGGTTGGGATGATGGGTGTTGATGGGACAGTGGGTGGGATGATGTTTGGGACGGTGGTTGGGATCATGGGATGATGGTTGGGATGACGGGATGATGGTTGGGATGATGGTTGGGATATGGTTGGGATGATGGGATGATGGTTGGGATGATGGGATGATGGTTGGGATGGTGGTTGGGATCATGGGATGATGGTTGGGATGATGGGATGATGGTTGGGTTGATGGGATGACGGTTGGGACGGTGGTTGGGATCATGGGATGATGGTTGGGTTGATGGGTGGGATGATGGTTGGGATCATGGGATGATGGTTGGGATGATTGGGTTGATGGTTGGGATGATGGGATGATGGTTGGGATGACGTTTGGGACGGTGGTTGGGATGATGGGATGATGGTTGGGATGGTGGTTGGGATCATGGGATGATGGTTGGGATCATGGGATGATGGTTGGGTTGATAGGATGATGGTTGGGATGATGGTTGGGATGATGGGTGGGACGATGATTGGGATGGTGGGATGGTGGTTGGGACAGTGGTTGGGATCATGGGATGGTGGTTGGGATGATGGGATGATGGGTGGGACGACGATTGGGATGGTGGGATGGTGGTTGGGATCATGGGATGATGGTTGGGATGACGGGATGATGGTTGGGACGATGGTTGGGATGATGGTTGGGATGATGGGTGGGACGATGGTTGGGATGGTGGGATGGTGGTTGGGACGCTGGGTGCCGATGACCCCACTGGTGACGTCACCCCCAGGTGTGGGATTTCCCCCCAGCTCTCACATGGGGTTGTCCTTTCCCCGTTCCCCCGCCGCGTCCCCCACGTGGATCCGGGCTCCCCGGAGCCGTTCCCAGCAGCAATCCCGACGATTTTGGACCAAAACCGCGGCCACCGGGAAGGTCCCGCCCAGGTCCAGGCTCCACCAGGGCTCCCGTTCCCTCCGGGTGTGGCTGCAGGAGCCCCGATCCCAAATCCCATCCCTGTTCCCGTCCACGGCCCCGCTGGCCGCTCCGAAGGCGTTGGAAGTGGAGGATTGGGTGACCCGCTGGTCCCGGGCGAGGTTGGGAGCTGCTGGGAATGGGATCAGGAGGAGTGGGATCAGGAGGAGTGGGATCAGGAGGAATGGGATCTCTGGGAATGGGGATGGGATCAGGAGGAGTGGGATCAGGAGGAGTGGGATCAGGAGGAGTGGGATCTCCAGGAGTGGGGATGGGATCAGGAGGAGTGGGATCAGGAGGAGTGGGATCAGGAGGAGTGGGATCAGGAGGAGTGGGATCAGGAGGAATGGGATCAGGAGGAGTGGGATCAGGAGGAGTGGGATCTCCAGGAGTGGGGATGGGATCAGGAGGAATGGGATCAGGAGGAGTGGGATCAGGAGGAGTGGGATCTCCAGGAGTGGGGATGGGATCAGGAGGAGTGGGATCAGGAGGAGTGGGATCAGGAGGAGTGGGATCTCCAGGAGTGGGGATGGGATCAGGAGGAGTGGGATCAGGAGGAGTGGGATCAGGAGGAGTGGGATCTCCAGGAGTGGGGATGGGATCAGGAGGAGTGGGATCAGGAGGAGTGGGATCAGGAGGAGTGGGATCAGGAGGAGTGGGATCTCCAGGAGTGGGGATGGGATCAGGAGGAGTGGGATCAGGAGGAGTGGGATCTCTGGGAATGGGATCAGGAGGAATGGGATCTCTGGGAATGGGATCAGCAGGAATGGGGATGGGATCAGCAGGAATGGGATCTCTGGGAATGGTATCACTGGGAATGGGATCTCTGGGAATGGGATCTCCAGGAATGGGATCTCTGGGGATGGGATCAGGAGGAATGGGGATGGGATCATAAGGAGTGGGATCAGGAGGAATGGGATCTTTGGGAATGGGATCTCTGGGAGTGGGGATGGGATCAGAAGGAATGGGATCTCTGGGGATGGGATCTCCAGGAGTGGGGATGGGATCAGGAGGAATGGGATTGCTGGGAATGGGATCTCTGGGAATGGAGATGGGATCAGGAGGAATGGGATCAGGAGGAATGGGATCTCTGGGAATGGGGATGGGATCAAGAGGAATGGGGGTGGGATCAGCAGGAATGGAGATGGGATCATAAGGAGTGGGATCTCTGGGAATGGGATCTCTGGGAGTGGGATCAGGAGGAATGGGATCTTTGGGAATGGGATCAGCAGGAATGGGGATGGGATCACAAGGAATGGGGTTGGGATCAGCAGGAATGGGATCTCAGGGAATGGGATCTCCAGGAATGGGGATGGGAGCAGCAGGAATGGAGACGGGATCATAAGGAGTGGGATCTCTGGGAGTGGGATCAGGAGGAATGGGATCTCCAGGAATGGGATCTCTGGGAATGGGATCAGGAGGAATGGGGATGGGAGCAGCAGGAATGGGGACGAGATCATAAGGAGTGGGATCTCTGGAAATGGGATCAACAGGAATGGGATCTCAGGAATGGGATCTCCAGGAGTGGGGATGGGATCAGCAGGAATGGGATCAGGAGGATTGGGATTGCTGGGAATGGGACCTCTGGGAATGGGATCAGCAGGAATGGGGACGGGATCATAAGGAATGGGATCTCTGGGAGAGGGATCAGCAGGAACAGGGATGGGATCGTTGGGAATGGGGTTGGGATCAGCAGGAATGGGATCTCTGGGAATGGGATCTCCAGGAATGGGGATGGGATCATAAGGAATGGGATTTCCAGTAATGGGGATGGGATCATGAGGAATGGGGATGGGATCAGCAGGTGTGGGGATGGGATCAGCAGGAATGGGATCTCTGGGAATGGGAGCTGCTGGGAATGGGGGTGGGATCAGGAGGAGTGGGATCTCTGGGAATGGGATCTCTGGGAATGGGATCAGGAGGAATGGGATTGCTGGGAGTGGGGATGGGATCAGGAGGAATGGGGGTGGGATCAGCAGGAATGGAGATGGGATCATAAGGAGTGGGATCTCTGGGAATGGGATCTCCAGGAATGGGATCAGGAGGAATGGGATCGCTGGGAACGGGGATGGGATCAGGAGGAATGGGATCATAAGGAGTGGGATCTCTGGGAATGGGATCTCCAGGAATGGGATCAGGAGGAATGGGATCGCTGGGAGTGGGGTCTCCAGGAGTGGGGATGGGATCTCTGGGAATGGGGATGGGATCAGCAGGAATGGGATCTCTGGGAATGGGATCTCTGGGAATGGGATCTCTGGGAATGGGATCGGCAGGAATGGGATCTCTGGGGATGGGATCAGGAGGAATGAGATCGCTGGGAGTGGGGTCTCCAGGAATGGGATCAGCAGGAATGGGGGTGGGATCATAAGGAATGGGATCTCTGGGAATGGGATCAGCAGGTGTGGGAATGGGATCTCCAGGAATGGGGATGGGATCATAAGGAATGGGATCTCTGGGAATGGGATCAGCAGGAACAGGGATGGGATCACAAGGAATGGGGTTGGGATCAGCAGGAATGGGATCTCTGGGAATGGGGATGGGATCAGGAGGAATGGGATCAGGAGGAATGGGATCACTGGGAGTGGGGTCTCCAGGAATGGGATCAGCAGGTGTGGGGATGGGATCAGGAGGAATGGGATCATGGGGATTGGGATCTCTGGGAGTGGGATCAGCAGGAATGGGGGATGGGCAGTGGGGGGGTGGTGGCAGCAGGGGCAGAGGTGACAGTGGGAGTGTCACAGTGGGTGTGACAGTGGGTGTGACAGAGGTGTCACAGTGGGTGTGACAGAGGTGACAATGGGGATGTCAGAGGGGTCAGTGGGTGTGTCAGGGGTGTCACAGTGGGTGTGACAGAGGGGTCAGTGGGGGTGTCACAGTGGGTGTGACAGTGGGTGTGACAGAGGTGTCACAGTGGGTGTGACAGAGGTGTCAGTGGGTGTGACAGAGGTGACAGTGGGGGTGTCACAGTGGGTGTGTCAGTGGTGTCAGTGGGTGTGACAGAGGTGACAAGGGGGGTGACAGAGGTGTCAGAGGGGTCAGTGGGTGTGTCAGGGGTGTCACAGTGGGTGTGACAGAGGTGACAGTGGGGGTGACAGAGATGTCAGTAGTGTCAGTGGGCGTGACAGAGGTGGCAGTGGTGTCAGTGGGTGTGACAGAGGGGTCAGTGAGTGTGACAGAGGTGACAATGGGGGTGACAAAGGTGTCAGTGGGTGTGACAGAGGTGACAGAGGGGGTGACAGAGGTGTCACAGTGGGTGTGACAGGGGTGTCAGCGGGTGTGACAGAGGGGTCAGTGAGTGTGACGGGTGACAGTGGGTGTGACAGGGGTGACAGTGGGGGTGTGACAGTGGGTGTGACAGAGGGGTCAGAGGTGACAGTGGGGGTGTGAGTGGGTGTGACAGGGGTGTCAGTGGGTGTGACAGGGGTGTGACTGGGTGTGACAGGGGTATCAGTGGGTGTGACAGAGGTGACAATGGGTGTGACAGGGGTGTCACAGTGGGTGTGACAGGGGTGTCAGTGGGGGTGTGACAGAGGTGACAATGGGGGTGACAGAGGTGTCAGTGGTGTCAGTGGGTGTGACAGAGGTGACAGAGGTGTCAGTGGGTGTGACAGAGGTGACAATGGGGGTGTCAGAGGGGTCAGTGGGTGTGACAGAGGTGACAATGGGGGTGTCAGAGGTGTCAGAGGGGTCAGTGGGTGTGACAGAGGTGACAATGGGGGTGTCGGTCACCTCGGGGCAGGGGGGAGCATCCCTGCTGCAGCACCTCCACCTCGCAGAGCATCAGGGAGTCCTCCCGGTGGGGCAGCAGGATGGAGACGAAGCGACCCAGGGCACCGGAACAGCAAACGGTGCTGAGGGACCCGAACCCAACCTCGGTGATGGTGCCACAGCTGGGAGAGGGGAGAGGAGGTGAGCAGGGGGGATGGAGGGGGATTGGGAGGAGGAGGAGGAGGAGGAGGAGGAGGAGGAAGAAAGGAGGAGGAGGAAGAAAGGAGGAGGAGGAGGAGGAGGAGGAGGAGGGAGGAGGAGGAGGAGGAGGAGGAGGAGGAGGAGGAGGAGGAGGAAGAGGAGGAGGGAGGAGGGAGGAGGAGGGAGGAGGAAGGAGAAAGAGGGAGAAGGAGGGAGAGAATAGAGGAGGAGGAGGAGGAATAGGAGGAGGAAAGAGGAGGAAGGAGAGGAAGAGGAGGAGGAGGAGGAGGAGAAGAAGAGGAGGAGGAGGAGGAGGAAGAGGAGAGGAGGAGGAGGAGGAGGAGGAGGAGGAGGAGGAGGAGGAGGAGGAGGAGGAGAGGAGGAGGAGAGGAGGAGGGAGGAAGGAGAGGAGGGGAGGAAGGAGGGAGGAAAGGAGGAGGGAGGAAGAGGAAGAGGAAGAGGAAGGGAGGAGGAGGAGGAAGAGGAGGAGGAAGAGGAGGAGGAGGAGGAGGAGGAGGAGGAGGAGGAGGAGGAAGATGAAGAAGATGAGGAAGAGGAAGAAGAGGAAGAGGAAGATGAGGATGAGGAGGATGAGGAAGATGAGGAAGAGGAGGAGGAAGAGGAAGAGGAAGAGGAAGAGAAAGAGGAAGAGAAAGAGAAAGAGGAAGAGAAAGAGAAAGAGAAAGAGAAAGAGAAAGAGAAAGAGAAAGAGAAAGAGAAAGAGAAAGAGAAAGAGAAAGAGGAAGAGGAAGAGGAGGAGGAGGAGAGTGAAGACAAGGAGGAGGAAGAGGAAGGTGAGGAGGAGAGGGAAGAGGAGGAAGAGGAGGAGGAGGAGGGGAAAGATGAAGGTTAAAAGGAGGAGGAGGAAGAGAAGGATGATGGTGAGGAGAAGGGGCAGGAAGAGAAAAAGAGGAGAAGGAGGAGATGGAGGAGGAGGAGGAGGAGGATGAAGAGAAGGAGAAGAAGGGGAGGAGGAGAAATATCAGGAGAAGGAGGAGGAGAGGAATAACGATAAGGATGAGGATGAGGAGGAGGAGGATGAAGAGGAGAAGGAGGAGGACAAGGAAGAAAATGAGGAAGGGAAGGATGAGGATGAGGGTGATGAGAAGGATGAGGATGAAGAGGAGGAGGAGAGCAGTGAGAACAAGGGGAAGGAGGAGTGCAAGGAGGAGGAAGAAGAGGAAGAGGATGAGAAGGAGAAAGAGGAGGAGGATGAGGAGAATGATGAGAACAAGGAGGAGGAAGAGCACGAGGATGAGGAGGAAGAGGATGATGATGAGATTGATGAGATTGTCCAAGGAGAAGGAAGAGCAGGAGAAAGAGGAGGAGGAAGAGGTTGATGAGGAGAAAAAGGAGAACAAGGAGAAGGAAGGGCATGAGGAGGAGGAGGAAGAGGAGGAGGAGAAAGGAGGATGATAAGAATGATGAAGAGAACAAGGAGAAGGAAGAGGAGGAAGAAGAGGAGAAAGAGAAAGAGGAGGATGATGAGGAGAATGATGAGAACAAGAAGGAGGAAGAGGATGATGATGAGATTGTCCAAGGAGAAGGAAGAGCAGGAGAAAGAAGAGGAGGAGGAAGAGGAGGAGGAGAAGGAGAAAGGAGGAGGATGAGGAAAAAATAACGAGAAGGAAGGGCATGAGGAGGAGGAGCAGGAGAAAGAAGGAGGATGAGAATGATGAGAACAAGGAGAAGGAGGAGGAGGAAGAGGATGAGGAGAAGGAGAAAGAGGAGGAGGATGAGGAGAATGATGAAGAGAACAAGGAGAAGGAAGAGCACGAGGAGGAGGAAGAGGATGATGATGATGAGATTGTCCAAGGAGAAGGAAGAGCAGGAGAAAGAGGAGGAGGAAGAGGTTGATGAGGAGAAAAGTGAGAACAAGGAGAAGGAAGGGCATGAGGAGGAGGAGGAGGAGGAAGAGGAGGAGGAGAAAGGAGGATGATGAGAATGGTGAGAACAAGGAGAAGGAAGAGGAGGAAGAAGAGGAGAAGGAGAAAGAGGAGGATGATGAGGAGAATGATGAGAACAAGAAGGAAGAGCACGAGGAGGAAGAGGAAGAGAAGGAGAAAGGAGGATGATGAGGAGAATGATGAGGAGAAGGAAAAGGAAGAGGAGGAAGAGGATGGGGAGAAAGAGGAGGATGATGAGAAGAATGATGAGAACAAGAAGAAAAAGCATGAGGAGGAGGAGGAGGAGGAGGTGAAGAAAGAGGAGAAAGAGGAGGAGAAAAGGATGATGATGAGAACAATGAGAAGAACAAGGAGAAGGAAGATCATGATGATGATGATGATGATGATGAAGAAGGGAGAGGCAGAGGAGGAGTCTCCATCCTCCTCGGGGATCCCTGGGGGAACGAGGAGGATGATGAGGAAAACGATGAAGAGAACAAGGAGAAGGGAGAGCACGAGGAGGAGGAAGAGGATGAGAATGAGAAAGAGGAGGATGATGATGAAAACAATGAGGAGAACAAGGAGAAAGAAGATCACGAGGATGATGATGATGATGAAGAAGGGAGAGGCAGAGGAGGAGTCCCCATCCTCCTCAGGGGTCCCTGGGGGTCCCTGGGGTCTCACAGGGGGTTTCTCCTCCCGCGCTCATCCAAGGAGTCTCCCACATGGACCTGGGCTCCCTTGAGGCCTCTCCAGCCGCGGGGATGGGTGACGGTGACGGCGTAGACGCGGTACCGGCGGCCCAGGTCCACTCGCCACCAGGGTTCTGGTTCCTCCTGGGTTTGGGAGCAGGAACCTCTTTCCCAATCCACATCCCTGTTCCCATCCACCGCTTTTCCGGCGCCGCTTCCGACGTCCAAGGTGGAGGATTGGGTGGCGGGACGTCCCAGGGCCACGTTCTGAGCTGGGGGTGACAATGGGGGGTGGGTTAAGGACCCCTCCTTGGGGGGGGTTGTTTGTTGAGGGTGGTGGTGACCCCCCCATGGGACTCACCTCCCTCTGTGACCGTGCAGCTCTGCTCCATCACCTCGACCTCGCAGAGGCTGAGCCGCTCCTCCCGGCCCGGGATGGCGATGGTGACGTAACGGCCCCGGGAACCCCGGCAGCAAACGGTGCTGGTGGAACCAGGACCCGTGTCGGTGATGGTGCCACAGCTGTGAAAAGGGAGGGAGAGGAAGGTGAGGAGGAGGAGGAGGTGGTGGTGGTGGTGGAGATGGAGGAGGAGGAAGAGGTAGAGGAAGGTGAAGAGAGGGAAGAGGAGGAGGAGGTGGTGGTGGAGGAGATGGAGGAGGAGGAGAAGAAGGAGGAGGAGGAGGAAGAGGAGGAAGAAGAGGAAGAAGAGGAAGAGGAGGAAGAGGAAGAAGAGGAGGAAGAGGAGGAAGGGAAGAGGAGGAGAGGGAAGAGGAGGAGAAGGAGGAAGGTGAGAAGGAGAGGGAAGAGGAGGAGGAGGTGGTGGTGGAGGAGATGGAGGAGGAGGAGAACAAGGAGGAAGAGGAGGAAGAGGAGGAAGGAGAGGAAGAAGAGGAAGAAGAGGAGGAGGAGGAGGTGAGGAGGTGGAGGAGGTGGAGGAGGTGGAGGAGGTGGAGGAGATGGAAGAGGAGGAAGAGGAGGAAGAGGAGGAGGAAGAGGAAGAGGAAGAGGAAGAGGAAGAGGAAGAGGAAGAGGAAGAGGAAGAGGAAGAGGAAGAGGAAGAGGAAGAGGAAGAAGAGGAAGAAGAGGAAGAGGGAGGAGGAGGAAGGTGAGGAGGATGAGGAAGAGGAGGAAGAGGAGGAAGAGGAAAAAGAGGAGGAAGAGGAAGAAGAGGAGGAAGAGGAAGAAGAGGAAGAAGAGGAAGAAGAGGGGAGGAGGAGGAAGGTGAGGAGGAGAGGGAAGAGGTGGAGGAAGAGGAGGAGGAGAAGGAAGAGGAAGAAGAGGAGGATATTGAGGATGAGAAGGAGGCGGGAGAGGAGGGAGAGGAGGAAGAGGAGGAAGAGGAGGAAGAGGAGGAAGAGGAGGAAGAAGAGGAAGAAGAGGGGAGGAGGAGGAAGGGAAGAGGAGGAGATGGAGGATGAGGAGAAGGAGGAGGAGGAGAGAGAAGGAGGAGGAGGAGAGAGAGGAGGGAGAGGAGGGAGTGGGAGAGGAAGAGGAGGAGGAGGAGAAGGAAGGTGAGGAAGAGAGGGAAGAAGAGGAAGAGGGGGAAGAAGAGTAGGAGGAGACGAAGGATGAGGAGAAAGAGGATGATGATGGTGAGATTAAAGAAGAGGAGAAGGAGGAGGAAAAGGAAGAGAAGGAGGAGGAGGAAGGAAGATGAGGAGCAGAAGGAGGAGGAAGGGGAAGGTGAGGAGGAGAGGGAAGAGAGGGAAGAGGAGGAGGAAGAGGAAGAGCAGAAGGATGAGGAGAAAGAGGATGATGAGGATAAAGAAGAGGGTGAGGAGGAGACAGAAGAGGAGAAGGAGGATGATGGGGATGGTATTTATGAGGATCAGGAGGAGGAAGGGTTGGGTGGTGGGGATTTGGGTGCCGGTGAGTTGGGTGTTGGTGAGTTGGGTGTTGGTGAGTTGGGTTGCGATGAGTTGGGTTGGGTTGAGTTGGGTTGCATTGAGTTGCGTTGAGTTGGGTGGTGATGGGTTGGGTGGTGGTGGGTTGGCACAGTGGTGAGTTGGGTGTTGGTGAGTTGGGTGTTGGTGAGTTGGGTTGCGTTGAGTTGGGTGTTGGTGAGTTGTGTGTTGGCGAGTTGGGTGGTGGTGGGTTGGCACAGTGGTTATTTGGGTGTTGGTGAGTTGGGTGTTGGAGAGTTGGGTGTTGGAGAGTTGGGTTGCATTGAGTTGGGTTGAGTTGAGTTGGGTTGAGTTGCGTTGCGTTGAGTTGGGTGGTGGTGGGTTGGCACAGTGGTGAGTTGGGTGTTGGTGAGTTGGGTGGTGGAGAGTTGGGTGTTGGACAGTTGGGTTGTGTTGAGTTGGGTGGTGGTGAGTTGTGTGTTGGCGAGTTGGGTGGTGGTGGGTTGGCACAGTGGTTATTTGGGTGTTGGTGAGTTGGGTGGTGGCGAGTTGTGTGGTGGTGGTGGGTTGGCACAGTGGTGAGTTGGGTTGCGTTGAGTTGGGTTGCGTTGCATTGGGTGGTGATGGGTTGGCACAGTGGTTATTTGGGTGGTGGTGAGTTGGGTGTTGGTGAGGTGGGTGGTGGAGAGTTGGGTGGTGGTGAGCTGGGTGGTGGAGAGTTGGGTTGCGTTGAGTTGGGTGGTGATGGGTTGGCACAGTGGTGAGTTGGGTGGTGGAGAGTTGGGTTGGGTTGAGTTGGGTTGGGTTGAGTTGGGTTGAGTTGGGTTGGGTTGGGTTGGGTTGAGTTGGGTGGTGGTGGGTTGGCACAGTGGTGAGTTGGGTGGTGGTGAGTTGGGTTGTGTTGAGTTGGGTTGCGTTGAGTTGGGTTGTGTTGAGTTGGCACAGTGGTGATTTGGGTGTTGGAGAGTTGGGTGTGGGAGAGTTGGGTGTTGGCGAGTTGGGTGGTGGTGAGTTGGGTTGCGTTGAGTTGTGTTACGTTGAGTTGGGTTGCGTTGAGTTGGCACAGTGGTGAGTTGGGTGGTGGCGAGTTGGGTTGCGTTGAGTTGGGTGGTGGTGGGTTGGCACAGTGGTTATTTGGGTGTTGAAGAGCTGGGTGGTGGAGAGTTGGGTGGTGGAGAGTTGGGTTGCATCGAGTTGGGTTGAGTTGAGTTGGGTTGAGTTGAGTTGGGTTGAGTTGCGTTGCGTTGAGTTGGGTGGTGGTGGGTTGGCACAGTGGTGAGTTGGGTGTTGGAGAGTTGGGTGTTGGAGAGTTGGGTTGTGTTGAGTTGGGTTGAGTTGAGTTGGGTTGAGTTGGGTGGTGGTGGGTTGGCACAGTGGTGAGTTGGGTGTTGGAGAGTTGGGTTGTGTTGAGCTGGGTGTTGGCGAGTTGGGTGTTGGTGATTTGGTGCAGCGGCGATTCGGTGCGTGGGGATTGGCTGAGCAAGGAGTGGGCGCGGGGGGTTGGGTGTGAAGGGGGCGTGGCACCCCAGGGTGTGGTGGCCGGGTGACTCACACGGGGTTGCGGGTGCCGTGGGCAGCCAAGGAGTCCCCGACGTGGACGCGGGCGCCCTTGAGGTGGTGCCAGCAGCAATCCAGGCGGTTCCTCACCACCACGGCGGCCACGGCGCGGCGCCGGCCCAGATCCACCGTCCACCAAGGTTCCGGTTCCCTTTGGGTTTGGGAACAGGAACCGTGCAGCCAATTCCCATCCCTGTTCCCATCCACGGCGTTGATGGCGTCGCCGGCGCGGCCGGAAGTGGAGGATTGGGTCGCCGGGCGCCGCAAGGCCAAGTTTTGGGCTGGGAGGACACCAAGGGATGCTGGGTGACCTTCCCCAACGTGTCCTTCCAGTGCCATAGCCCAAAACCATGACGTGCCACCAGTTTTGGGCCAGGTGCCAGCCCAAGCTCGCCGGGGGTCACCCGTCCCGTGTCAGGGGGGTCCTTACCACCAGGTGGGGGGTGACAACCCTGAGCTGTCACCTCCACCTCACAGAGGACGAGGACGTCCTCCCGCCCGGGGATGATGATGGAGACGTAGCGACCCGGCAGCCCGTTGCAGCAGACGGTGGTGGAGGCCCCAGGCCCGGTGTCCAAAATGGCGCCGCAGCTGTTGGGCGGTGGGATCGTCACCGATTGGGTCTGTGGTGGGACGGCCACAACCTTTGGGGGATGGGAGTTGAGGGGGTGACACCAAAGGGTTGGGGGGAGGGGACTCACACGGGGTTGCGTTTGCCGTGGTCGCTCAAGGAGTCCCCGACGTGGACTTGGGCCCCCAGGAGGCTCTCCCAGCAGCAGTCGCGGCGGTTGGTGACAGTGACGGCGTAGACGGCGTGGCGGCGACCCAGGTCCACCCACCACCAGGGTTCCTCTTCCTTCTCCGTGTGGGAACAGGAGCCAGAAGGCCAATGAGGGTCAACCTTCCCATCCACCGCGTTGACCGCGTGGCTCTCGGCGTCCAAGGTGGAGGACTGAGCCACGGCGCGGCCCAGCGCCACGTTGGGGGCTGGAAGAGGCCGGGGTAGGGGTGGGGGTGAGGGTTGGGGGTTTGGCTGCACCAAAAACACCCAATCCAACCCGTTTCCCACCCAAAACGTGGTACCTCCAGGCAAAGGGGAGCAGCCTTGGAGCACCACCTCCACCTCGCAGAGCACCAAGGCCTCCACCCGGCCGGGGATGAGGATGGAGATGAAACGTCCCACCAAGCCCTGGCAGCAAAGGGTGCTGAGGGACCCGGGCCCCGCGTCGGTGATGACACCACAGCTGTTGG
Source organism: Archilochus colubris (assembly GCA_023079485.1). Lineage (NCBI taxonomy): Eukaryota > Metazoa > Chordata > Aves > Apodiformes > Trochilidae > Archilochus > Archilochus colubris. The sequence goes on from JALBCY010000038.1 coordinate 25,563, forward strand.
GGAAACCAAAAAAGACACAAAAAAAAACCCCAAACATCATCCAAGTGATCACCAGAGGTGGACGAGACCTCTAGAGAACATCTGGGCCCAACTACATTGGGTGACTGGGAGGAGAGGACACAAGACGGCACCCAGGGGGTTCTGGGAATCTCTGGAGAAGGAGATTGTTCCAGTGGTGTCACCACAGCTGTTGGAGAAACCAAAAAGGGCACAAAAAAACCCCAAACATCATTTGAGTGATCGTTGGAGGTGGATGAAAGCTCTACAGAATATCTAGGCCCGAACATGTTGGGTGACTGGAAGGAGAGGACACAAGATGGCACCCAGGGAGGTTCTGGGAATCTCTGGAGAAGGAAATTGTTCCAGTGGTGTCACCACAGCTGTTGGAGAATCCAAAAAAGACACAAAAAAACCCCAAACAAACCCAAACATCATTCGAGTGATCACCAGAGGTGGATGAGGCCTCTACAGAATGTCTAGGCCCGAACATGTTGGGTGACTGGGAGGAGAGGACACAAGATGGCACCCAGGGGGTTCTGGAAGTCTCCAGAGAAGGAGATTGTTCCAGTGGTGTCACCACAGCTGTTGAGAAACCAAAAAGGACACAAAAAACCCCAAAACAAACCCAAACATCATTCAAGTGATCATTGGAGGGGGACGAGACCTCCAGAGACTATCTGGGCCCGACTACATTGGGTGACCAGAAGGAGGGGACACAAGATGGCACCCAGGGGGTTCTGGAAGTCTCCAGAGAAGGAGATTGTTCCAGTGGTGTCACCACAGCTGTTGGAGAAACCAAAAAAGGCACAAAAAAACCCCCAAACATCATTCAAGTGATAATCGGAGGGGGACGAGACCTCTAGAGACCATCTGGGCCCAACTAAGTTGGGTGACCAGGAGGAGGGGACACAAGATGGCACCCAAGGGTTCTGGAAGTCTCCAGAGAAGGAGATTGTTCCAGTGGTGTCACCACAGCTGTTGGAGAAACCAAAAAGGACACAAAAAACCCCCAAACATCATTCAAGTGATCACCAGAGGGGGACGAGGCCTCTACAGAATGTCTGGGCCCAGCTACATTGGGTGACCGGGAGGAGGGGACACAAGATGGCACCCAGGGGGTTCTGGAAGTCTCCAGAGAAGGAGATTGTTCCAGTGGTGTCACCACAGCTGTTGAGAAACCAAAAAAACCACAAAAAAACCCCAAAACAAACCCAAACATCATTCAAGTGATCATCAGAGGTTCATGAGACCTCTAGAGACCATCTGGGCCCAACTAACTCAGGTGACCAGGAGGAGGGGACACAAGATGGCACCCAGGGGGTTCTGGAAGCCTCCAGAGAAGGAGATTGTTCCAGTGGTGTCACCACAGCTGTTGGAGAAACCAAAAAAGACACAAAAAACCCCAAACATCATTCGAGTGATCACCAGAGGTGAATGAGGCCTCTACAGAATGTCTGGGCCTAACTACGTTCGGTGATTGGAAGGAGGGGACACAAGATGGTACCCAGGGGGTGATGGGAATCTCCAGAGAAGGAGATTGTTCCAGTGGTGTCACCACAACTGTTGGAGAAACCAAAAAGAACACAAAAAAACCCCAAACATCATTCAAGTGATCACCAGAGGTGGACAAGACCTCTGGAGAATGTCTGGGCCCAACTACATTGGGTGACCGGGAGGAGAGGACACAAGATGGCACCCAGGGAGGTTCTGGGAATCTCTGGAGAAGGAGATTGTTCCAGTGGTGTCACCACAGCTCTTGGAGAAACCAAAAAAAGCACAAAAAACCCCAAAACAAACCCAAACATCATTCAAGTGATCATTGGAGGGGGATGAGAACTCCAGAGAACGTCTGGGCCCAACTAAATCAGGTGACCTAGAGGAGAGGACACAAGATGGCACCCAGGGGTTCTGGAAGTCTCCAGAGAAGGAGATTGTTCCAGTGATGACACCACAGCTGTTGGAGAAACCAAAAAGAACACAAAAAAAACCCCAAACATCATTCAAGTGATCACCAGAGGGGGACGAGGCCTCTATAGAATGTCTGGGCCCAACTACATTGGGTGAGTGGGAGGAGGGGACACAAGATGGCACCCAAGGGCTCTGGAAGTCTCCAGAGAAGGAGATTGTTCCAGTGGTGTCACCACAACTGTTGGAGAAACCAAAAAGGACACAAAAAATACCCCAAACATCATTCGAGTGATCATCGGAGGGGGACGAGGCCTCTACAGAATGTCTAGGCCCAACTAAGTTGGGTGACCGGGAGGAGGGGACACAAGATGGCACCCAAGGGTTCTGGAAGTCTCCAGAGAAGGAGATTGTTCCTGTGGTGTCACCACAGTTGTTGGAGAAACCAAAAAAGACACAAAAAAACCCAAACATCATCTGAGTGATCATCAGAGGGGGATGAAACCTCTACAGAACATCTAGGCCCGAACATGTTGGGTGACTGGGAGGAGAGGACACAAGATGGCACCCAGCGGGTTCTGGAAGTCTCCAGAGAAGAAGATTGCTCCAGTGGTGTCACCACAGTTGTTGGAGAAACCAAAAAAGACACAAAAAAAACCCCCAAACATCATTCAAGTGATCACCAGAGGGGGACGAGGCCTCTACAGAACATCTGGGCCCAACTAAGTTGGGTGATTAGGAGGAGGGGACACAAGATGGCACCCAGGGGGTTCTGGAAGTCTCCAGAGAAGGAGATTGTTCCAGTGGTGTCACCACAGCTGTTGGAGAATCCAAAAAGGACACAAAAAAACCCCAAAACAAACCCAAACATCATTCGAGTGATCACCAAAGGTGGACGAGACCTCCAGAGACTATCTGGACCCAACTACATTGGGTGACCGGGAGGAGAGGACACAAGATGGCACCCAGGGGGTTCTGAAAGTCTCCAGAGAAGGAGATTGTTCCAGTGATGACACCACAGCTGTTGGAGAAACCAAAAAGAACACAAAAAAACCCCAAACATCATTCAAGTGATCATAAGAGGGGGATGAAACCTCTACAGAACATCTAGGCCCGAACATGTTGGGTGACTGGGAGGAGGGGACACAAGATGGCACCCAAGGGTTCTGGAAGTCTCCAGAGAAGGAGATTGTTCCAGTGGTGTCACCACAGCTGTTGGAGAAACCAAAAAGAACACAAAAAACCCCAAAACAAACCCAAACATCATTCAAGTGATCATAAGAGGTGGATGAGACCTCCAGACACCATCTGGGCCCAACTACATTGGGTGACCTGGAGGAGAGGACACAAGATGGCACCCAAGGAGGTTCTGGAAGTCTCCAGAGAAGGAGATTGTTCCAGTGGTGTCACCACAACTGTTGAGAAACCAAAAAAGACACAAAAAAACCCCCAAACATCATTCAAGTGATCATCGGAGGGGGACGAGGCCTCTAGAGACCATCTGGGCCCGAACATGTTGGATGACTGGGAGGAGGGGACACAAGATGACACCCAAGGGTTCTGGAAGTCTCTAGAGAAGGAGATTGTTCCAGTGGTGTCACCACAGCTGTTGGAGAAACCAAAAAGGACACAAAAAAACCCCAAACATCATTCGAGTGATCACCAGAGGGAGATGAGGCCTCTACAAAATGTCTGGGCCCAACTACATTGGGTGACCTGGAGGAAAGGACACAAGATGGCACCCAAGGGTTCTGGAAGTCTCCAGAGAAGGAGATTGTTCCAGTGGTGTCACCACAGCTGTTGGAGAAACCAAAAAGGACACAAAAAACCCCAAACATCATCTGAGTGATCATCAGAGGTGGATGAAACCTCTACAGAACATCTAGGCCCGAACATGATGGGTGACTGGGAGGAGAGGACACAAGATGGCACCCAAGGGTTCTGGAAGTCTCCAGAGAAGGAGATTGTTCCAGTGGTGTCACCACAACTGTTGAGAAACCAAAAAGGACACAAAAAAAGCCCCAAACAAACCCCAACATCATTCGAGTGATCACCAGAGGTGGACAAGACCTCTACAGAACATCTGGGCCCAACTAAGTTGGGTGATTAGGAGGAGGGGACACAAGATGGCACCCAGGGGGTTCTGGAAGTCTCCAGAGAAGGAGATTGTTCCAGTGCTGTCACCACAGCTGTTGGAGAAACCAAGGACACAAAAAAAACAAACCCAAACATCATTCAAGTGATCATAAGAGGTGGATGAGGCCTCTACAGAATGTCTGGGCCTGACCACATTGGGTGACCAGAAGGAGAGGACACAAGATGGCACCCAAGGAGGTTCTGGAAGTCTCCAGAGAAGGAGATTGTTCCAGTGATGTAACCACAGCTGTTGAGAAACCAAAAAGGACACAAAAAACCCCAAAACATCATTCAAGTGATCATTGGAGGGGGACGAGACCTCCAGAGACTATCTGGGCCCAACTACATCGGGTGACTGGGAGGAGGGGACACAAGATGGCACCCAAGGAGGTTCTGGAAGTCTCCAGAGAAGGAGATTGTTCCAGTGCTGTCACCACAGCTGTTGGGGAAACCAAAAAAGGCACAAAAAAACCCCAAACATCATTCAAGTGATCAACGGAGGGGGACGAGGCCTCTAGAGACCATCTGGGCCCAACTAAGTTGGGTGACCAAGAGGAGGGGACACAAGATGGCACCCAGGGAGGTTCTGGAAGTGTCCAGAGGAGATTGTTCCAGTGGTGTCACCACAGCTGTTGGAGAAACCAAAAAGGACACAAAAAAAAACCCCAAACATCATCTGAGTGATCATCAGAGGTGGATGAAGCTTCTACAGAACATCTAGGCCCGAACATGTTGGGTGACTGGGAGGAGAGGACACAAGATGGCACCCAGGGAGGTTCTGGAAGTCTCCAGAGAAGGAGATTGTTCCAGTGGTGTCACCACAGCTGTTGGAGAAACCAAAAAGAACACAAAAAAAACCCCAAACATCATCCAAGTGATCATCGGAGGGGGACGAGACCTCTAGAGACCATCTGGGCCCAACTAAGTTGGGTGACCTGGAGGAGAGGACACAAGATGGCACCCAAGGAGGTTCTGGAAGTCTCCAGAGAAGGAGATTGTTCCAGTGGTGTCACCACAGCTGTTGGAGAAACCAAAAAGGACACAAAAAAACCCCAAACATCATTTGAGTGATCATTGGAGGGGGACGAGGCCTCTACAGAACATCTGGGCCCAACTAAGTTGGGTGATTAGGAGGAGGGGACACAAGATGTCACCCAGGGGGTTCTGGAAGTCTCCAGAGAAGGAGATTGTTCCAGTGGTGTCACCACAGCTGTTGGAGAAACCAAAAAGGACATAAAAAAAATCCCAAACATCATTTGAGTGATCGTTGGAGGTGGATGAGACTTCTACAGAATGTCTGGGCCCAACCACGTTGGGTGACTGGAAGGAGGGGACACAAGATGGCACCCAGGAGGTTCTGGAACTCTCTAGAGAAGGAGATTGTTCCAGTGGTGTCACCACAGCTGTTGAGAAACCAAAAAGAACACAAAAAAACCCCAAACATCATTCAAGTGATCACCAGAGGGGGACAAGGCCTCTACAGAACATCTGGGCCCAACTAAGTTGGGTGATTAGGAGGAGGGGACACAAGATGGCACCCAGGGGGTTCTGGAAGTCTCCAGAGAAGGAGATTGTTCCAGTGGTGTCACCACAGCTGTTGGAGAATCCAAAAAAGGCACAAAAAACCACAAAACAAACCCAAACATCATTCAAGTGATCATAAGAGGTGGATGAGGCCTCTACAGAATGTCTAGGCCCGAACATGTTGGGTGACTGGGAGGAGAGGACACAAGATGGCACCCAAGGAGGTTCTGGAAGTCTCCAGAGAAGGAGATTGTTCCAGTGGTGTCACCACAGCTGTTGGAGAAACCAAAAAGGACACAAAAAAACCCCAAACATCATTCGAGTGATCATCGGAGGGGGACGAGACCTCCAGAGACCATCTGGGCCCAACTAAGTTGGGTGACCAGGAGGAGAGGACACAAGATGGCACCCAGCGGGTTCTGGAAGTCTCCAGAGAAGAAGATTGCTCCAGTGGTGTCACCACAGCTGTTGGAGAATCCAAAAAGGACACAAAAAAAACCCCAAACATCATTCGAGTGATCACCAGAGGTGGATGAAACCTCTACAGAACATCTAGGCCCGAACATGTTGGGTGACTGGGAGGAGAGGACACAAGATGGCATCCAGGGAGGTTCTGGGAATCTCTGGAGAAGGAGATTGTTCCAGTGCTGTCACCACAGCTGTTGGAGAAACCAAAAAGGACACAAAAAAACCCCCAAACATCATTCAAGTGATCACCAGAGGTGAACGAGACCTCCAGAGACTATCTGGGCCCAACTACATCGGGTGACCAGGAGGAGGGGACACAAGATGGCACCCAAGGGTTCTGGAAGTCTCCAGAGAAGGAGATTGTTCCAGTGGTGTCACCACAGCTGTTGGAGAATCCAAAAACGGCACAAAAAACCACAAAACAAACCCAAACATCATTCAAGTGATCATAAGAGGTGGATGAGGCCTCTACAGAACATCTAGGCCCGAACATGTTGGGTGACTGGGAGGAGAGGACACAAGATGGCACCCAGGGAGGTTCTGGAAGTCTCCAGAGAAGGAGATTGTTCTAGTGGTGTCACCACAACTGTTGGAGAAACCAAAAAGGACACAAAAAAGCCCCAAACAAAACCAAACATCATTCGAGTGATCACCAGAGGTGGATGAGGCCTCTACATAATGTCTAGGCCCGAACATGTTGGGTGACTGGGAGGAGAGGACACAAGATGGCACCCAGGGGGTTCTGGAAGTCTCCAGAGAAGGAGATTGTTCCAGTGGTGTCACCACAGCTGTTGGAGAAACCAAAAAGGACACAAAAAACCCCAAATATCATTCGAGTGATCACCAGAGGGGGATGAGAACTCCAGAGACCATCTGGGCCCAACTACGTTGGGTGACCAAGAGGAGGGACCTTGGAGCAGCTTCCAGGTCCTGAAGGGGCTCCAGGAAAGCTGGAGAGGGACTTGGGACAAGGACCTGGAGGGATGGGATGAGGGGTGATGGTTCCAACCTCCAAGAGGGGAGATGGAGAGGAGATCTTGGGGAGGGAGGGAGAAGTTCTTTGGGGTGAGGGTGGTGAGATCCTGGTTGCCCCCAGAAGCTGTGGTTGCCCCATCCCTGGAGGTGTTGAAGGTTGGATGGGGCTTGGAGCAACCTGGGTTGGGGGAAGGGTCCCTGACCATGGTTTGAGGTGGAACTGGGTGAGCTTTAAGGTCTCTTGGTGAAGAAGACCAAGTATTGACCCCTGGGGGACCCTCCTTGACCTCCAACTTGACCCTACTGCCTTGGTCACCATCCTCTTGAGTGATGTCACTTCTCCATCCACCTCAGGGCCCACCCCTCTTCTTGACTTTCCCAATGGAGGACATCCCGGGTGCCACCACCAAGAACCTCCCCAAAGCCAGGGTAGATCCCACCCATTGACATCATCAATGACGTCACCTCTCAAAGGGTTTGGAGATGACATCATCAATGATGTCACCTCTTGAGTGGTGTCACCTCTCCATCCCCCTCAGGGCCCACCCATCTTCTCAACTTCCCTCATTGAGGACGTCATGGGCGCCACCACCAAGAACCTCCCCAGAGCCAGGGTAGATCCCACCCATTGACATCATCAATGATGTCACCACTCTAAGGGTTTGGAGATGACATCATCAATGATGTCACCTCTTGAGTGATGTCACTTCTCCATCCCCCTCAGGGCCCACCCATCTTCTCAACTTCCCTACTTGAGGACATCCCGGGTGCCACCACCAAGAACCTCCCCGAAGTCAGGGTAGGTCCCACCCATTGACATCATCAATGACGTCACCTCCCAAAGGGCTTGGAGATGACATCATCAATGATGTCACCTCTTGAGTGATGTCACTTCTCCATCCACCTCAGGGCCCACCCCTCTTCTCGACTTCCCTCATTGAGGACGTCATGGGCGCCACCACCAAGAACCTCCCCGAAGCCAGGGTAGATCCCACCCATTGACATCATCAATGATGTCACCACTAAAAGGGTTGGGAGATGACATCATCAACGATGCCATCTCTTGAGTGGTGTCACTTCTCAAGCCCCCTCAGGGCCCACCCATCTTCTTGACTTTCCCAACAGAGGACATCCCGGGCGCCACCACCAAGAACCTCCCCAAAGCCAGGGTAGATCCCACCCATTGACATCATCAATGACGTCACCTCCCAAAGGGTTTGGAGATGACATCATCAATGATGTCACCTCTTGAGTGGTGTCACTTCTCCACCCCCTTAAGGCCCACCCCTCTTCTCGACTTCCCTACTTGAGGACATCCCGGGTGCCACCACCAAGAACCTCCCCGAAGCCAGGGTAGATCCCACCCACTGACATCATCAATGATGTCACCACTCTAAGGGTTTGGAGATGACATCATCAATGATGTCACCTCTTGAGGGGTGTCACTTCTCCACCCCCTTAAGGCCCACCCCTCTTCTTGACTTCCCTAATGGAGGACATCCTGGGTGCCACCACCAAGAACCTCCCCGAAGGTAGATCCCACCCATTGACATCATCAATGACGTCACCTCCCAAAGGGCCTGGAGATGACATCATCAACGATGTCACCTCTTGAGTGATGTCACTTCTCCATCCACCTCAGGGCCCACCCCTCTTCTCAACTTCCCTACTTGAGGACATCCCGGGTGCCACCACCAAGAACCTCCCCAAAGCCAGGGTAGATCCCACCCATTGACATCATCAATGACATTACCTCCCAAAGGGTTTGGAGATGACATCATCAATGATGTCACCTCTTGAGTGGTGTCACTTCTCCACCCCCTTAAGGCCCACCCCTCTTCTTGACTTCCCTAATGGAGGACATCCCGGGTGCCACCACCAAGAACCTCCCCAAAGCCAGGGTAGATCCCACCCATTGACATCATCAATGACTCAAAGGGCTGGGAGATGACATCATAAACGACGTCACCACCCAAAGGGTTGGGAGATGACATCATCAACAATGTCACCTCTTGAGTGGTGTCACCTCTCAAGCCCCCTCAGGGCCCACCCACCTTCTTGACTTTCCCAACTGAGAACATCCCAGGTGCCACCACCAAGAACCTCCCCGAAGCCAGGGTAGATCCCACCCATTGACATCATCAATGACATCACCTCCCAAAGGGTTTGGAGATGACATCATCAATGATGTCACCTCTTGAGTGGTGTCACTTCTCAGTCCCCCTCAGGGCCCACCCCTCTTCTCAACTTCCCTCATTGAGGACATCCCGGGTGCCACCACCAAGAACCTCCCCGAAGCCAGGGTAGATCCCACCCATTGACATCATCAATGACGTCACCACTCGAAGGGTTGGGAGATGACATCATCAACAACATCACCACCCAAAGGGCTGGGAGATGACATCATCAACAACGTCACCTCCCAAAGGGTTTGGAGCCTCACATGGGATTATCCCGACCGCGCTCTCCCGGCGCGTCCCCGACGTGGACCTGAGCTCCTCGAAGACTTTGCCAACAACAATCCTGACGGTTCTTGACCACGACGGCCACCACGGGTTGGGTCCTTCCCAAATCCACGTTCCACCAAGGTTCCATCTCCTTCAAAGTCCGGGAACAGGATCCATGGGCCCAGATCCCATCCCGGTTGCCGTCCACGGCGTTGGCGGCGATGCTGTGGTTGGGGAAGGAGGAGGATTGGATGCTGGGACGTCCCAAGGCCGCGTTGAAAGCTGCTCAAGGAAGAGAAGAAGGTGGATGGTGGAAGGGTTGGAGTCTTCATTGGAAGAGGGGTTGGGATTCTTCTGGAAAAGGGGGGGGGGAACTCACCGGCGGGGGGGATGTGGCAGCTCTGGGTGCTCGTGTCTTGTGCCAGGACTTGGGGGAGAAGATGAAGAAGAAGAAGAAGAGCCCAAGGTAGGGCCATGGTGGGGGCTGTGGGGAAGGGGAGAGGGGTGTGGGGACCACCAGGATGGGTTGGAGATCAGCAGGATCCCTGGGGACCAGCAGGATCCCATCCCTGGAGGCTACTGTGATGTCCATGGGGACCACCATGACTCCCCAGGGACCATCAGGATCCCAAGGGACCAGCAGGATCCCATGGGACCACCGTGATCCTCTGGGATCACACCACGATCCCTGGGGACCACTGTGGTGTCCATGGGGACCACCATGACTCCCCTGGGACCATCAGGATCCCATGGGACCACCACTAGTCCTGAGGACCACCTTGATCCTCTGGGATCACACCACGATCCCTGGGGACCACTGTGATATCCATAGGGACCATCAGGACCCCACAGGACCACCATGATCTCTGGGGGACCACCATGATCCCTGGGGACCACTGTGATGTCCATGGGGACCACCATGACTCCACTGGGACCATCAGGATCCCATGGGACCACCATGATCTCTGGGGACCACCACTAGCCCTGAGGACCACCCTGATCCTCAGGGACCCCACCATGATCCCTGGGGACCACTGTGATGTCCATGGGGACCACCATGACTCCCCTGGGACCATCAGGATCCCATGGGACCACCACTAGTCCTGAGGACCACCTTGATCCTCTGGGATCACACCACGATCCCTGGGGACCACTGTGATATCCGTAGGGACCATCAGGACCCCACAGGACCACCATGATCTCTGGGGGACCACCATGATCCATGGGAACCACTGTGATATCCATGGGGACCACCATGACTCCCCTGGGACCATCAGGATCCCAAGGGACCATCAGGATCCCATGGGACCACCGTGATCCTCTGGGATCACACCACGATCCCTGGGGACCACTGTGATGTCCATGGGGACCACCATGACTCCACTGGGACCATCAGGATCCCATGGGACCACCATGATCTCTGGGGACCACCACTAGCCCTGAGGACCACCCAGGGCCTCAGGGATCACACCACGATCCCTGGGGACCACTGTGATGTCCATGGGGAGCACCATGACTCTTCAGGGACCATCAGGATCCCATGGGACCATCCTAATCCTCTGGGATCACACCATGATCCCTGGGGACCACTGTGTTGTCCATGGGGACCATCAGGATCCCAGGGGACCACCATGATCTCTGGGGACCACCACTAGCCCTGAGGACCACCCTGATCCTCAGGGACCCCTGTGATATCCATGGGGACCACCATGACTCCCCTGGGACCATCAGGATCCCATGGGACCATCCTGATCCTCTGGGATCACACCACAATCCCTGGGGACCACCATGATCTCTAGGGGACCACCACAACTTCTGGGGGCCACCTCGATCCCCAGGGATGACCACAATCTTCAGCAACCACCCCACAATCCCTGGGGGCCACCACAATCCTCAGGGACCATCATGATCCCTGGGGACCACTTCAGAACTCCTGGTGACCACCATGATCCTTGGGAACCACCATGATCCCTGAGGGACCCCATGATCTTTGGGATTCACTCACAACTCCTGGGGGCCACCAAAACCCTGAGGGACCACCCTGATCCTCAGGGACTACCGTGATCTTTGGGGGACCACCATGTTCTTCAGGGGACCCCATGATCTCTGAGGACCACCACAATCCCTGGAGACCACCATGATCCTTGGAGACCACCATGTTCTCTGAGGGACCACCATGATCCTTGGGATCCATCATGATCCCTGGAGACCACCATGATCCTTAGGAACCACCATGATCCCAGAAGATGACCATGATCCTTGGAGACCACCTTGATCCTTGGAGACCACCATGATCCCTGAGGCCCAACACAAACCTTGGGGTCCACCACAATCCCTGGAGACCATCATGATCTCTAAGGGACCACCATGATCCCTGGGATCCACCATGATCCCTGAGGGACCACCACAATCCCTGGAGATGACCATGAGCCTTGGAGACCACCATGATACTTGGGACCCATGAAGATCCCTGAGGACCACCAGAACCCCTGATGGAAACCATGATCCCTGGAGACCACCATGACCCCTGGGGTCCACCACGACTCCTGGGGTCCACCATGATCCCCAGGGACCACCATGATCCTTGGGATCCACCAGGATCCCTGGAGACGACCACAACCCCTAGGGTCCACCACAACCCCTGGGGTCCACCATGATCCCTGGGGTCCACCATGATCTCTGAGGGACCACCATGATCCTTGGGATCCACCATGATCCCTGGAGACCCCCATGATCCTTAGGATCCACCAGGATCCCTGAGGGACCACCAGGATCCCTGGAGACCACCATAACTCCTGGGGTCCACCATGATCCTTGGGATCCACCATGATTCCCTAGAGACCACCACAACCCCTGGGGTCCACCATGATCCCTGGGGACCACCACAACTCGTGGGGTCCACCATGATCCCTGGGGTCCACAAGGATCCCTGAGGGACCACCATGATCCTTGGGATCCACCAAGATCCCTGAGGGACCACAAGGATCCCTGGAGACCACCACAACTCCTGGGGTCCACCAGGATCCCTGAAGACCACCAGAACCCCTGGTGGAAACCATGATCCCTGGGGACCACCATGATCCCTGAGGGACCACCACAGCTCCTGGGGTCCACCATGATCCTTGGGATCCACCATGATCCCTGAGGGACCACCACAGTTCCTGGGGTCCACCAGGATCCCCAGGGACCACCAGGATCCTTGGGATCCACCAGGATCTCTGGAGACCACCACAACCCCTGGGGTCCACCACAGTCCCTGGGGTCCACAAGGATCCCTGAGGGACCACCATGATCCTTGGGATCCACCAAGATCCCTGAGGGACCACAAGGATCCCTGGAGACCACCACAACCCCTGGGGTCCACCATGATCCCTGGGGACCACCACAACCCCTGGTGGAAACCATGATCCCTGGGGACCACCATGATCCCTGAGGGACCACCACAACCCCTGGGGTCCACAAGGATCCTTGGGATCCACCATGATTCCTGGAGACCACCACAACTCGTGGGGTCCACCATGATCCCTGGGGTCCACAAGGATCCCTGAGGGACCCCCATGATCCTTAGGATCCACCAGGATCCCTGAGGGACCACCAGGATCCCTGGAGACCACCACAACCCCTGGGGTCCACCATGATCCCTGGGGACCACCACAACCCCTGGTGGAAACCATGATCCCTGGGGTCCACAAGGATCCCTGAGGGACCACCATGATCCTTGGGATCCACCATGATCCCTGGAGACCCCCATGATCCTTAGGATCCACCAGGATCCCTGAGGGACCACCAGGATCCCTGGAGACCACCATAACTCCTGGGGTCCACCATGATCCTTGGGATCCACCATGATTCCCTAGAGACCACCACAACCCCTGGGGTCCACCATGATCCCTGGGGACCACCACAACTCGTGGGGTCCACCATGATCCCTGGGGTCCACAAGGATCCCTGAGGGACCACCATGATCCTTGGGATCCACCAAGATCCCTGAGGGACCACAAGGATCCCTGGAGACCACCACAACTCCTGGGGTCCACCATGATCCCTGAGGGACCACCACAGCTCCTGGGGTCCACCAGGATCCCCAGGGACCACCAGGATCCTTGGGATCCACCAGGATCTCTGGAGACCACCACAACTCCTGGGGTCCACCACAACCCCTGGTGGAAACCATGATCCCTGGGGACCACCATGATCCCTGAGGGACCACCACAGCTCCTGGGGTCCACCAGGATCTTTGGGATCCACCATGATTCCCTGGAGGTCACCACAACCCCTGGGGTCCACCATGATCCCTGGGGTCCACAAGGATCCCTGAGGGACCACCATGATCCTTGGGATCCACCAAGATCCCTGAGGGACCACAAGGATCCCTGGAGACCACCACAACTCCTGGGGTCCACCATGATCCCTGAGGGACCCCCACAGCTCCTGGGGTCCACCAGGATCCTTGGGATCCACCATGATTCCCTGGAGACCACCACAACCCCTGGGGTCCACCACAATCCCTGGGGTCCACAAGGATCCCTGAGGGACCACCATGATCCTTGGGATTCACCATGATCCCTGAAGACCACCATGATCCTTGGGATCCACCAAGATCCCTGAGGGACCACAAGGATCCCTGGAGACCACCACAACTCCTGGTGGAAACCATGATCCCTGGGGACCACCATGATCCCTGAAGGACCCCCACAGCTCCTGGGGTCCACCAGCATCCTTGGGATCCACCATGATTCCCTGGAGACCACCACAACCCCTGGGGTCCACAAGGATCCTTGGGATCCACCATGATCCCTGGAGACCACCACAACTCGTGGGGTCCACCACAATCCCTGGGGTCCACAAGGATCCCTGAGGGACCACCATGATCCTTGGGATCCACCATGATCCCTGGAGCCCACCATCTCTTACCCTGTTGATGAAGAAGGGTTGGAGAGTCTCCACTGTCCTCTGGAGATGGAGAAGGAGCAGAAGGAGGAGAAGGAGAAGGAGGAGGAGGATGAAGAGGAGGAGGAGGAGGGATGGAGGAGGCAACGTGGCACCCAGTTAATGTTTAAAGAAGGTTTTGGTGACACAGTTGGGTGCTGCCATGATGTCACCTTCCCCCTGCCACCACGGGACAGAGTGTCCCCAAGAGGTGACATTGGGGCGTGAAGTTCACCCAGGTGGAAACTTGAGTTTCTACCAAGCTTGGGTGGTGGTTGGGGAGGGGGAGGAGAGGGAGAAGTTCACCCCCACCCTTGAGAGCACCCAGATTGGGTGGGACGGGTGGTGGCAGTGGCATAAGGGGTGACACCGGGTGACAGACCCCACCCCATCCCCACGACGAGGGAGAAGCAAAGTGGGAGAAGGTCCAAACTTGGTGATTTTATTGATTCCTTGATAAAAGCCCGGCCAGCGGGGACAGAAGGGGACATCTGGGGACAGAAGGGGACATCTGGGGACAGTTGGGGGCATCTGAGGACATCTGGGGACAGTTGGGGACACGTGGAGATGGTTGGGAACACTCCAACTCTTGGGTGGCTCCCAATGCTCTCCCCAAACGGCCACAATGGAGGTGCCACAACGCTCGGGGTGAGGCCACGTTGTCCCCGGAGGTGACAGGAAGAGGAAAGGGTGGAAGGTGGCTTCCTGTTGTCACCTGGTGGCTTCCTGTTGTCACCTGGTGGCCAGGATCTCCTGGGTGGCCAAGCGGATGAGGCGGTGGAAGTCGAAGTGGAGATGTTTCCTCCAGAAGCGGCGGTCGCGCCCGAAGACCTGGGCGGGAAACCGGGGGCTCCCTGTGGGGGTGAGGGCCACCAAATTCCTGTCATGAGGTGTGGGGGGCAGGGGACCAACCAAGGGACAGCCAAGGTGACACCTTCACCCTCTTTGTCCCCCTCACCAATGCCGTGGAAGATCCTGGCGACGGCGCGGCCGGAGAAGTTCTCCTCGGGGCGGAGAGCCAGGAAGCGGCGGATGTCGGCGCGGATTTGGGTCTCCTGCTCTGGTGGCTGCTGAGGAGACACCAAGGAGGTGACATCTCAAGATTTTCCTCAAAATGGTGGCCCCCTGTCTCCCCAACCCATCCAGATCCCAACTGGAGAGCCCAGCCAACTGGAGGTCCAACCCAACTGGAGAGCCCAGCCAACTGGAGGTCCCATCCAACTGGAGGTCCCACCCAACTGGAGGTCCCATCCAGCTGGGGGTCCCATTCAACTGGAGGTCCCACCCAACCGGAGGTCCCACCCAACCAGGGGTTCCATTCAGCTGGAGGTCCCACCCAACTGGAGGTCCCACCCAACTGGGGGTTCCATCCAACCGGAGGTCCCATTCAACTTGAGGTTCAACCCAAATAGAGATCCCAGCCAACCAGAGGTCCCACCCAAGCAGAGGTTCCATCCAACTGGAGGTCCAACCCAACTGGAGAGCCCACCCAACTGGAGGTCCCACCCAACCGGAGGTCCCACCCAACTGGAGGTTCCATCCAACCGGAGGTCCCATTCAACTTGAGGTTCAACCCAAATAGAGATCCCAGCCCACCAGAGGTCCCACCCAAGCAGAGGTTCCATCCAAGTGGAGGTCCAACCCAACTGGAGAGCCCACCCAACTGGAGAGCCCAGCCAACTGGAGAGCCCAGCCAACCGGAGGTCCCATTCAACTGGAGAGCCCATCCAACTGGAGGTCCCACCCAACCGGAGGTCCCACCCAACCGGAGGTCCTACCCAACTGGAGGTCCCACCCTACTGGAGGTCCCACCCTACTGGAGGTCCCACCCAACTGGAGGCCCCACCCAACCAGAGGTCCCACCCAACCAGAGATCTCACCCAACTGGAGAGCCCATCCAACTGGAGGTCCCACCCAACCGGAGGTCCCACCCAAATGGAGGCCCCATCCAACTGGGAGTTCCATCCAACTGGGGGTCCAACCCAAATAGAGATCCCATCCAACTAGAGGTCCCACCCAACTGGAGGTCCCACCCAACTGGAGAGCCCATCCAATTGGAGGTCCCACCCAACCAGAGGTCTCATCCAATTGGAGGTCCCATCCAATTGGAGGTCCCACCCAACCAGAGGTCTCATCCAATTGGAGGTCCCATCCAACCGGAGGTCCCACCCAACCAGAGATCCCACCCAAACAGAGATCCCACCCAAACAGAGGTCCCATCCAATTGGAGAGCCCATCTAATTGGAGAGCCCATTAAACGGGAGGTCCCACCCAACTGGAGGCCCCACCCAAGTGGAGATCCCATCCAACCAGAGGTCCAACCCAACTGAAGATCCTACCCAACTGGAGGTCCCACCCAACTGGAGATCCCACCCAACTGGAGGTCCCACCCAACTGGAGAGCCCATCCAATTGGAGAGCCCATCCAACTGGAGGTCCCAGTTGATGGTTGGAGCGACTCCTAAAGGACTCAGAAGTTGGGGTTTTGCTCACTGTGGTATCTCCAGGAGCTTCCTCTTCATCCTCTTCCTCCTCCTCCTCCTCACGTGGTTCCTTCTCGAAGTAATCTTGGAGTAGAGCCTTCAACCGGGAGCTCCTCTCCTCTTCCTCTTCCTCAGGATGAAGGTCACAGGTCTGGAACGCCACGCTGTGCGGCCGGAGTCAACGCCCCGACCCTTTCCCAGGATCCCAACTGGGAACCTCCACAACCCTTCCACCACCAAGATGGGAGCTTGAAGGATCAGGGAGGGCTTTTCCTCACCTCTGGAACGCCCGGAAGCAGGCCTGGAGTTGCCCAAGAGCCATCTTCTCCCTGGCCACCACTTTTCCATGGAGGAAGTCGCAGAGGTAATCCAGTTCCTGGCCCGTGAGGTCACCGTAGGCACGGAAGTGGAAGGACAAATCCTCAAATTCCACCAGGATCCCGCTCTTCCCACCTGGAAAACATCCCAAACATGGTTGCCCACCCAAAACGTGGTGCCCACCAAGAGCTGGTGACCACCAGAAGAATCTGTCCCAACCCCAGGTACCTCGGCAGAGCCGCGGATCCCACTGGAGTTGACGCAAGGAACGTTTGACCAAAGGCACCTCCCACCCCATGGAATCACTCAAGGAGACCACGTTGAATTCCAAGGAACTGCTCTGGCCATGATCTCGTCCCACCAAACGTTCCCGGGCCAGGAAGACAGCGATAGGAGGAGAGCTGAGGACAGGAGAACATCAGAAAGGTCACGGCCACAGCTTGGAGAGGGATTTTTAAGGTTGGAAGAGTTGAAAGGAACCTCTGGAGAACATCTAATTCCAGCCTTGAGGTTGGCCTAGAGGACAGGATGGTGTCCAGGTGGGGTTTGGGATGTCTCCAGAGATGGAGACTCCACCATGGCTCTGGGAAACTTCTGCAACCCTCAGAGTCAAGAAGTTCCTCCTCAAGTTGAGATGGAACTTCCCATGGTTGAGTTTGTGACCATTGTCCCTGGGCAGAAGGATCTGATCTCCTCCTCCTGATCCCTGAAAGGATCTTTATGGAGGAGATCATCCCCTCCGTGTCCTCCTGACCAACCCCAGGCCCTTCAGCCTCTCCTCCAACAGTGGTAGAAGTTCCAACCCCATCTTGGTGGCTCTTGAGTTGGATGGCTCTCCAGTAGCTCCTTGTCCTTCATCACTTGGGTGTCCTACAGCTGGATCAAGTTCTCCAGGAGGAGGGAGGGTGGAAGGAGAACCTCCCTTGACCTGTTGGCCACCCCAATCTTCTCCATGCACCCCCAGGAAGCCATCGGGCTTCTTGGCCACAAGGGTTGGTTGATTGGTGGTCATCCTCTTGTCTACCAGGACCTTCTCCAGGCAGCTGCTCACCCCCCAACCTCTGCTGGTCCACAGGGACCCCCCACAACGGACCCAACACTTGCTCTTGGTGAACCTCATGAGGTTCCTCTCCAACCAGATCTCCAAACTCTCCAGGGTCCTGCTGGATGGCACCTCCTGGTGGATGGATCAACCACCCCTTCCCCACTTCGGTGTCACCACCCGGAGGGGACGTTTGTCCCTTCACCCAACTCATGGATGAAGACCTTGACCAAGAGGTGGAGGCCACCAAGTAGACTCTCCAGACCACCAATGAAAACCCTTCTGAGCTTTGGGCTTGGAGCCCCTTCTCCAACCACTTGGGAATGGCCTCACCTCCTCGCAGCTTCCCGGAGTTGCCGGGCTCCTCCGTAGCTCCGGATCTTGCAGGTGGAGTAGGTGGGAGGTAACAACTCCAACCAACGTCGTGGGTGGAGCTCCAGGTAGCACAGGAGGGTTTCAATCCCTGAAGGAGACATCTGGATGGATCCTGGATCTCCTTTCCCAGATCCTGGATCTCTCCATTCCCTGGTTCCTCACCTTCTTCTCGGAGGTCCAAGCTCTCCACAGTTGGTTGGATGGGGATGGTGCCTTCGTGCTTGTAGCACACACGTTGGACACTTGGTTGGGAGGTTCTGGAATCTTCCTTCTCCTCCTCCTTTTCTTCTTCTTCTTCTTCTTCCAAGAGTTTGGCCATTTCGGAGTCTTCCACCTCTGTGTCCTGTGTGGGACATGAAGGTGGTGGTGGCACCAGTTGGAGGATGGGAAAGGTGTTTAGGACATCTCAAACCTGAGATGGCTCCTGGTCATGGTCCTTCACAACCCAGATGTTCCTTCTGGGACATCCCAAGAGTCTCCTGACCATGATCTCACCCCCAAGTCCAGATGTTCCTCCTTGGGACATCCCAAGAGTCTCCTGACCATGAGCTCACCCCCAAGTCCAGATGTTCCTCCTTGAGACATCCCAATTGTCCTGCTGGTCATGGTCCTACAGCCCATCCCAGATGTTCCTTTTGGGACATCCCAACCCTTCCCCTGACCATGAGCTCACTCCCTATTCCAGATGTTCCTTTTGGGACATCCCAAGAGTCTCCTGACCATGAGCTCACCCCCAAGTCCAGATGTTCCTCTTTGGGACAACCCAACTCCTGCTCTCCTGCCCATTCCTGGTCATGATCTCACCCCCCAGTCCAGATGTTCCTCTTTGGGACACCCCAAGAGTCTCCTGGTCATGGTCCTACACCCCATTCCAGATGTTCCTCCTTGGGACACCCCAAGAGTCTCCTGACCATGAGCTCACTCCCAAGTCCAGATGTTCCTCCTTGGGACATCCCAAGAGTCTCCTGGTCATGGTCCTACATCTCATTCCAGATGTTCCTTTTGGGACATCCCAACCCTTCTCCTGACCATGATCTCATCCCCTATTCCAGATGTTCCTCTTTAGGACACCCCAGGAGTCTCCTGGCCATGGTCCTACAGCCCATCCCAGATGTTCCTCTTTGGGACATCCCAATTGTCCTGCTGGTCATGGTCCTACAGCCCATCCCAGATGTTCCTTTTGGGACATCCCAAGAGTCTCCTGACCATGATCTCACCCCCCAGTCCAGATGTTCCTCCTTGAGACATCCCAATTGTCCTGCTGGTCATGGTCCTACAGCCCATCCCAGATGTTCCTCCTTGGGACACCCCAAGAGTCTCCTGACCATGAGCTCACCCCCAAGTCCAGATGTTCCTCTTTGGGACATCCCAACTGTCCTGCTGGTCATGGTCCTACAGCCCATCCCAGATGTTCCTTTTGGGACATCCCAACCCTTCTGACCATGATCTCACCCCCCAGTCCAGATGTTCCTCTTTGGGACATCCCAATTGTCCTGCTGGTCATGGTCCTACAGCCCATCCCAGATGTTCCTTTTGGGACATCCCAACCCTTCTCCTGACCATGAACTCACCCCCTATTCCAGATGTTCCTCTTTAGGACACCCCAGGAGTCTCCTGGCCATGGTCCTACAGCCCATCCCAGATGTTCCTCCTTGGGACATCCCAACTGTCCTGCTGGCCATGGTCCTACAGCCCATCCCAGATGTTCCTCCTTGGGACATCCCAACATTCTCCTGGTCATGGCCCTTCACACCATTCCAACTTTGCCCATTGGAACATCCCAGCCCATCTCCTGACCACGCCCCCATCCCACCTCTCCAAGTTGTCCCTCCAGGGATTTAACGTCCCCGATGAAGCCACCCAACACCTCCAAACGTTTTCCACCTCATTCCTTAGGGAGATAAAGACCCAGGACCGTGGTGGGATGGGATCTCCTCAGCTCCTCCTTCACCTTGACAAGCTCCTGGTGTTTCTGGTGCAGCTCCAAACATCTACAGGGCTTGAAAACCATCTGCACCAACTTCTTGATGGTGAAGAAATCCACGGTGTCGCCGTAAATGTGACGCCGAAGCTCGTGGAGATCTTCACCCTGAGGGAAAAAAAAACCATAAACAACCCAAAAAACCTGGAAAATGGGAAAATCCCTTCCCCTCACCCTAGAATCATAGAATTAGCCGGGTTGGAAGGGACCTCAGAGATCATCAAGTCCAACCCTTGACCCACCGGAGCAGTTGCTAGACCATGGCACTGAGTGCCACATCCAGGCTCTTTTTAAATGTCTCCAGAGATGGAGAATCCACCACAGAATCACAGAATCCTTGGGGTTGGAAGGGACCTCGAAAGATCATCTAGTCCAACCCCCCCTGCCAGAGCAGGGCCACCTAGAGCACTTCGCATAGGAACGTGTCCAGGCGGGTTTTGAATGTCTCCAGTGAAGGAGACTCCACGACCCCCCTGGGCAGCCTGTTCCAGGGCTCTGTCACCCTTACAGGAAAAAAATTTTTTTCGAATATTCAACTTGAACCTCCTGTGCTCCAATTTACACCCATTACCCCTTGTCCTATCACTGGTCACTACTGAGAAAAGCCTAACTCCATCTCCCTGACACTCACCCCTTACATATTTGAAAACATTGATGAGGTCACCCCTCAGTCTCCTTTTCTCCAAACTAAAGAGACCCAGCTCCCTCAGCCTTTCCTCATAAGGGAGATGTTCCACTCCCTTAATCATCTTAGTAGCTCTGTGCTGGACTCTTTCAAGCACTTCCCTGTCCTTCTTGAACTGAGGGGCCCAGAACTGGACACAATACTCCAGGTGCGGCCTCACCAATGCAGAATAAAGGGGGAGGAGAACCTCTCTTGACCTACTAACCACACCCTTTCTAATGCACCCCAGGATGCCATTGGCCTTCTTGGCCACAAGGGCACATTGCTGGCTCATGGTCATCCTCTTGTCTACCAGGACCCCCAGGTCTCTTTCACCTACACTGCTCTCCAGCAGGTCAGCCCCCAACTATACTGGGACATTGTGTTGTTCTTCCCCAAATGCAAAACTCTACACTTCCCCTTGTTGAATTTCATCATGTTTCTCTCTGCCCAACTCTCCAGCCTAAGTCTCTCTGAATGGCAGCACAGCCTTCTGGTGTGTCAGCCACTCCTCCCAGCTTAGTGTCATCAGCAAACTTGCTGAGGGTACACTCTATACCCTCATCCAAGTCGTTGATGAAGATATTGAACAACACCGGTCCCAGTACCGACCCCTGAGGGACTCCACTAGTCACACACCTCCAACCAGATTCTGCCCCATTGACTACAACTCTCTGACTCCTTCCTCCCCTGGCAGTCCATTCCACAGCCTAATCACCCTCTCCGTGAAGAAATTCTTTCTAATATCTAACCTAAACCTCCCCTGGCACAACTTAAGACTGTGTCCTCTTGTCTTGTTGAAGGCGTCTGTGAAAAGAGTCCAGTTCCCACCTCGCTACAGCCTCCTTTCAGGTAGTTGTAGACAGCAATGAGGTCTCCCCTGAGCCTCCTCTTCTCCAGGCTGAACAGCCCCAGCTCTCTCAGCCTCTCCTCATAGGGCCTGTGCTCGAGTCCCTTCACCAGCCTGGTTGCCCTCCTCTGGACCTGCTCCAGGACCTCAATCTCCTTCCTGAGCTGAGGGGCCCAGAACTGGACACAGGACTCAAGCTGTGGCCTCACCAGGGCTGAGCACAGGGGCAGAATCCCTTCCCTGGACCTGCTGGCCACGCTGTTCCTGAGCCAGCCCAGGATGCCATTGGCCTTCTTGGCCACCTGGGCACACTGCTGGCTCCTCTTCAGCTTCCTGGCAATCCAGACTCCCAGGTCCCTTTCTGCCACTCTGTGCCCAGCCTGGAGCTCCCCATGGGGTTGTTGTGGCCAAAGTGCAGGACCCGGCACTTGCCTTGTTGAACCTCATCCTTGGAATCATCCCAACTCTCCAGTCTGTCCAGGTCCCTCTGCAGAGCCCTCCTGCCTTCCAGCTGATCCACACTCCCCCAGCTTAGTGTCATCTGCAAATTTGCTGATGATGGACTCAATCCCCTCATCTAAATCATCAATGAAGATATTGAACAGAACTGGGCCCAACACTGATCCCTGGGGGACACCACAGCCGCCATTTTGATGCAGCCCCGTTCAGCACCACTCTCTGGGCCCGGCCCTCCAGCCAGTTCCTAACCCAGCACAGGGTGCTCCTGTCCAAGCTGCGGGCTGACAGCTTCTTCAGGAGGATGCTGTGGGAGACGGTGTCAAAGGCTTTGCTGAAGTCCAGGTAGACCACATCCACAGCCTTCCCCTCATCCACCAGGCAGGTCACCAGATCATAAAAGGAGATCAGGTTGGTCAGGCAGGACCTGCCCTTCCTAAACCCGTGCTGGCTGGGTCTGATCCCTTGCCCATCCTGCAGGTGCTGTGTGATTGCACTGAGGATGATCTGCTCCATGACCCTGCCAGGCACTGAGGTCAGGCTGAGGGGCCTGGAGTTTCCCTAAATTTGGAGAGAAGAAAAAAAAACAAACCCAGTTTTGGGAAGAACTTTACCTCTGGGTCTAGGAAGAGGTGACACCGAGCGGGTTCTCCGTCTCGCCCGGCCCGGCCGATTTCTTGGACATAAGTCTCAAAATTTTTGGGCATGTTGTAATGGATGACTCCCCGGACGTTGGGTTTGTCCAATCCCATCCCAAAAGCCACCGTGGCCACCACCACACGGAGGTGACCCCTCATGAAGTTCTTCTGAACACCACGGCGTTGGGAAGGGGACAAACCGGCGTGGTAAGCGTCGGCGACCAACTGGAGAGGGGGCTTTTTGCCTTCCAAAAGAAAAAAGGAAGAAATTCAAGGTTTAATGAAGGAATTCTCAACCTGGTTGGTGATTTATTCCAGGTTGGAAGTCATCCCGTGGATAATTGGTCCTCAGGAATGTGGAGCTCCAAGTGAAGGTGCCAAAAGTCGTTCAGGTCCGGTTGGTTCGGGACGGCGCGGCCGGCGATGAACAAAAGGAGGTGGAGAAAGAGGAGGAGGAGGAGGATGGAATGGATCCAAAAGGAGGGGAAGGAGGGAATGGATCCATCAGGACCTAAACACTTCCAGAAAGACCCATGGTGAGGATGGGGGAGGAGAATTAAAGCCTCCAAGTCATGGTTGAGAAGTTTGGAGAGAGAAATCCTTGGAGAACGTTGGTGAAATGCCCCAAATTTGGGTCTGGACTGGGAGGGGACACCAGAGGGGACATTTTAAGGTTGAGGGTGGTGTCACCTACCCCTGAGATCCAAAACACTTCCAGAATGATCCAAGGTGAGGGACTGGGAAGGAGAATTAAAGCCTCCAACTCATGGTTGAGAAGTTTGGAGAGAGAAATCCTTGGAGAACGTTGGTGAAATGCCCCAAATTTGGGTGTGGATTGGGAGGGGACACCAGAGGGGACATTTTAAGGTTGAGGGTGGTGTCACCTACCCTTGGGTTGGTTCTTCTTTTGGGAAAGATCTCTCAGGATCCAAACCAATTCCAGGAAGACCCATGGTGAGGATGAGGAAGGAGAATTAAAACCTCCAACTCATGGTTGAGAGGTTTGGAGAGAGAAATCCTTGGAGAACGTTGATGAAATGCCCCAAATTTGGGTGTGGATTGGGAGGGGACACCAGAGGGGACATTTTAAGGTTGAGGGTGGTGTCACCTACCCTTGAGATCCAAACCAGTTCCAGGAGGATCCAAGGTGAGGGACTGGGGAGGAGAATTAATGCTTCAAGTCATGGTTGAGAAGTTTGGAAAGAGAAATCCTTGGAGAACGTTGATGAAATGCCCCAAATTTGGGTGTGGATTGGGAGGGGACACCAGAGGGGACATTTTAAGGTTGAGGGTGGTGTCACCTACCCTTGAGATCCAAACCACTTCCAGAAGGATCCAAGGTGAGGGATTGGGGAGGAGAATTAAAGCTTCCAAGTCATGGTTGAGAAGTTTGGAGAACAAAAGCCTTGGAGAATGTTGGTGAAATGCCTCAAATTTGGGTCTGGATTGGGAGGGGACACCAGAGGGGACATTTTAAGGTTGAGGGTGGTGTCACCTACCCTTGAGATCCAAAACACTTCCAGAAGGATCCAAGGTGAGGGATTGGGGAGGAGAATTAATGCCTCAAGTCATGGTTGAGAAGTTTGGAGAGAGAAATCCTTGGAGAACGTTGGTGAAATGCCCCAAATTTGGGTGTGGATTGGGAGGGGACACCAGAGGGGACATTTTAAAGGTGAGGGTGGTGTCACCTACCCTTGGGTTGGTTCTTTTTTTGGGAAAGATCCCTCAGGATCCAAACACTTCCAGAAAGACCCATGGTGAGGATTAAGAAGGAGAATTAAAGCCTCCAAGTCATGGTTGAGAAGTTTGGAGAGAGAAATCCTTGGAGAACGTTGGTGAAATGCCCCAAATTTGGGTCTGGATTGGGAGGGGACACCAGAGGGGACATTTTAAAGGTGAATGTGGTGTCACCTACCCTTGGGTTGGTTCTTCTTTTGGGAAAGATCCCTCAGGATCCAAACACTCCCAGGAGGATCCAAGATGAGGATTAGGAAGGAGAATTAAAGCCTCCAAGTCATGATTGAGAAGTTTGGAGAGAGAAATCCTTGGAGAACGTTGACGAAATGCCCCAAATTTGGGTGTGGATTGGGAGGGGACACCAGAGGGGACATTCTAAAGGTGAAGGTGGTGTCACCTACCCTTGAGATCCAAATCAATTCCAGGAGGATCCAAGATGAGGATTAGGAAGGAGAATTAAAGCCTCCAAGTCATGGTTGAGAAGTTTGGAGAGAGAAATCCTTGGAGAACGTTGATGAAATGCCCCAAATTTGGGTGTGGATTGGGAGGGGACACCAGAGGGGACATTTTAAAGGTGAAGGTGGTGTCACCTACCCTTGGGTGGGTTCTTTTTTGGGCCTGGGGTTGGCTGGGGGGGTGGGATCCCTTGGAGGGAGGTTCGGATGAGGGCGGCGAGGCGCGCGGTCTCCTCACGGCGGGTGCAGTAGACAATGATGGAATCCAAGGAACCAAAACGTTCTCCTTGGAGTAAGGAGATGAGAGCCTTCAAAATAAGAAAAAAAAAAGAAATTTATGGAAAAATGAAAGGTTGGAATCTTCATTTCTTAAAAAAATTAAAAAAATCCACCCATTCTGGTACCAAATCCTGGGGTTTTTGGGGTTTTTTTGTCTCAAACCTCATCCCGATAGCGGTCGAGGGAGACAGAGAGGAGAAGGTTGGGAGGAACCGGGGTGAAACGAGGGATTTTCCCTTCCTCCTCCTCCTCCTGGGAGATCCCCAAATGTTTGGCCACATCCCTGGTGGTGGCCAAGGTGGCCGTGGCCGTCAGCCCCAAGAAGCAGCGGACGCCGAAGCGATCCCGAAGAACCTGGTGTGGAAAAGTCCAGAAAAACAAGAAAAAAAGTGGGATTTTGGGATTGGTTTTTGGGTGGGATTGGGGTTTTTTTGGGGGATTCTTTCCCACCTTGCAGATCCGGAGGTAGGAGGGCCTGAAGTTGTGGGACCACTCGGAGAGGCAGTGGGCTTCGTCGATGCAAGCGAAAGCCACGGGTGGCAAGTTGGGGAGACCAGGGAGGAACCCAGATCCTGGTTCCGATCCAACCAGAGCTTCTGGAGACAAGAGGAGGACCTGGACCTCTCCCCGTCTCACCTGGGTTTGGAGAAGATCAAGGAGGAGAAGGAAAAAAAAAATTGAAATAATTAAAATGGAGGTTTTGGAGGTTTTCTTTCAGGAATGGACTCCCCCAGAACCCTCCTGGACCCACTTGGTACTGGGACACCCCCCGAACCCTCCCGGATGCACTCGGTACCCGGGTTCCACCCTCTGGACCCACTTGGTACCCGGGGCTCCCCCCAGACCCACTTGGTACTCGGGGCTCCCCCCAAACCCTCC
This sequence comes from Archilochus colubris, assembly GCA_023079485.1. Classification (NCBI taxonomy): domain Eukaryota; kingdom Metazoa; phylum Chordata; class Aves; order Apodiformes; family Trochilidae; genus Archilochus; species Archilochus colubris. The sequence continues at coordinate 52,103 of JALBCY010000038.1, forward strand.
CGGACCCACTCGGTACCCGGGTTCCTCCTGAACCCCTCTGGACCCACTCGGTACCTGGGTTCCCCCCAAACCCCCCTGGACCCACTCAGTACCTGGGGCTCCCCCTGAACCCACTCGGAACCCGGGGTTCCTCCCAAACCCCTCTGGACCCACTTGGTGCCGGGGCTCCCCCCAGACCCACTTGGTACCCGGGGCTCCCCCCGAACCCCCCCTGACCCACGCAGTACCTGGGGCTCCTCCCGAACCCCCCTGGACCCACTCGGTACCTGGGGCTCCCCCCGAGCCACCCTGGACCCACTTGGTACCTGGGGCTCCCCCCGAGCCCCCCTGGACCCACTTGGTACCTGGGGCTCCGCTCGAACCCCTCTGGACCCACTCAGTACCTGGGGCTCCTCCCGAACCCCCCTGGACCCACTCGGTACCCGGGGCTCCCCCCGAACCCCCCAGACCCACTCGGTACCTGGGTTCCCCCCAAACCCTCCTGGACCCACTCAGTACCTGGGGCTCCTCCTGAACCCCTCTGGACCCACTTGGTACCCGGGGCTCCCCCCAGACCCACTTGGTACCCGGGGCTCCCCCCGAACCCCCCCAGACCCACTCAGTACCCGGGGCTCCCCCCGAACCCCCCCTGACCCACGCAGTACCTGGGGCTCCCCCTGAACCCACTCGGTACCTGGGTTCCTCCTGAACCCCCCTGGACCCACTCAGTACCTGGGGCTCCCCCCGAGCCCCCCTGGACCCACTTGGTACCCGGGGCTCCGCCCGAACCCCCCCAGACCCACTCGGTACCCGGGGCTCCCCCCGAACCCCCCTGAACCCACTCGGTACCTGGGTTCCCCCCGAACCCCCCTGGACCCACTCAGTACCTGGGGCTCCTCCCAAATCCCCCCGGACCCATTCGGTACCCAGGGCTCTCCCCAAACCCTCCCTGACCCACTTGGTACCGGGGCTCCCCCCGAACCCCCCCTGACCCACTCAGTACCTGGGGTTCCCCATGAACCCCCCCAGACCCACTCGGTACCAGGGGCTCCCCCTGAACTCTCCCAGACCCACTTGGTACCTGGTTCGGCTCCGGGACCAGACCAGGGAGATCCAGGCACTATAGAGCCCTATGGAGCCCCTATAGACACTATAGCACCCTATGGACACCCTATAGCACCCTATAAAGCTCCTGTAGAGCCCCTATGGACACTGTAGCACCCTATAGAACCCCTATAGCACCCTATGGACACCCTATAGAGCCCCTATGGACACTATAGGACCCAATGGACACCCTATAGAGCCCTTATAGACACCCTATAGAGCCCCTATGGCATGCTATAGTAGTCTGGACCCCCTATAGCACCCCATACACACCTTAGAGAGCCCCTATAGAGGCCGTAGAGCACCCTATAGACACCCTATAGAGCCCCTATGGCCCCTGTGGGCACCCTACAGAGCCCCTTAGCACCCTATAGAGCCCCTATGGCCCCTGTGGGCACCCTACAGAGCCCCTTAGCACCCTATAGAGCCCCTATGGGCCCTGTGGGCAGCCTACAGAGCCCCTGTGGGCACCCTATAGAGCCCCTATAGGCCCTGTGGGCAGCCTACAGAGCCCCTGTGGCACCTTATGGGCACCCTACAGAACCCCTTAGCACCCTATAGACACCCTATAGAGACCCTATGTCCCCTGCCCACCATATAGAGCCCCTATGGCCCCTGTGGGCAGCCTATAGAGGCCCTGTGGCACCTTATGGGCACCCTACAGAGCCCCTTAGCACCCTATAGACACCCTATAGAGCCCCTATGGCCCCTGTGGGCAGCCTATAGAGCCCCTCTGGCACCTTATGGGTACCTTACAGAGCCCCTTAGCACCCTATAGAGCCCCTATGGCCCCTGTGGGCACCCTACAGAGCCCCTTAGCACCCTATAGAGCCCCTATAGAGCCCCTATGGGCAGCCTATAGAGACTGTGTGGCACCTTATGGGCACCCTACAGAGCCCCTTAGCACCCTATAGACACCCTATGGGGCAGCCTATAGAGACCCTGTGGCACCTTATGGGCACCCTACAGACACCCTATGGCCCCTGTGGGCAGCCTATAGAGCCCCTCTGGCACCTTATGGGCACCCTATAGAGCCCCTTAGCACCCTCTAGACACCCTACAGAGCCCCTTAGCACCCTATAGACACCCTATAGAGTCCCTATGGCCCCTGTGGGCACCCTACAGAGCCCCTTAGCACCCTATAGAGCCCCTATAGAGCCCCTATGGGCAGCCTATAGCGCCCCTGTGGCAGCCTATAGACACCCCTGTGGACACTATAGCACCCTATAGAGCCCCTATAGCACCCTATGGAGACCCTATAGAGCCCTGAATCCTTCACCTTTTCCATGGAGCTTTCCCGTTGGGTTTTGGTCATGTTGGAATGGAGGCAAGTGGCCTTGAGGCAGGGGGGCAATCCTGAGACCTGGAAGAGAAGATCAGGGATTGGGATTGGCCAGTGCTTTTCCCAGGTTTTATTTTTGGGATAAAAAGGGATAAAAGGGATAAAGGCAGGAGGGCTCTGCAGAGGGACCTGGACAGACTGGAGAGTTGGGATGATCCCAACAGGATGAGGTTCAACACGGCCAAGTGCCGGGTCCTGCACTTTGGCCACAACAACCCCAAAAGGTGCCCAGCAGAACAGGCAAGGCCTTGGACACCATATCCCACAGGATTCTCCTGAAAAAGCTGTGGATCAGCCAGGAGCACCCTGTGCTGGGTCAGGAGCTGCTGGAACAAGCCAAGAGAGTGGTGCTGAACGGGGCTGCCTCAAAATGGCGGCTGTGGTGTCCCCCAGGGATCAGTGTTGGGCCCAGTTCTGTTCAATATCTTTATTGATGATTTATATGAGGGGATTGAGTCCATCATCAGCAAATTCACAGATGACACTAAGTTGGGGGGAGTGTGGATCAGCTGGAAGGCAGGAGGGCTCTGCAGAGGGACCTGGACAGACTGGAGAGTTGGGATGATCCCAATGGGATGAGGTTCAACACGGCCAAGTGCCGGGTCCTGCACTTTGGCCACAACAACCCCATGGGGAGCTCCAGGCTGGGCACAGAGTGGCAGAAAGGGACCTGGGAGTCTGGATTGCCAGGAAGCTGAACAGGAGCCAGCAGTGTGCCCAGGTGGCCAAGAAGGCCAATGGCATCCTGGGCTGGCTCAGGAACAGCGTGGCCAGCAGGTCCAGGGAAGGGATTCTGCCCTTGTGCTCAGCTCTGGGGAGGCCACAGCTTGAGTCCTGTGTCCAGTTCTGGGCCCCTCAGCTCAGGAAGAAGATTGAGGTCCTGGAGCAGGTCCAAAGGAGGGCAACCAGGCTGGTGAAGGGACTCGAGCACAGACCCTATGAGGAGAGGCTGAGGGAGCTGGGGGTGTTGAGGCTGGAGAAGAGGAGGCTCAGGGGAGACCTCATCACTCTCTGCAACTCCCTGAAAGGAGGTTGGAGCCAGGGGGGGGTTGGGCTCTTTCCCAGGCAACTCTCAGCAAGACAAGAGGGCAGGGTCTCAAGTTGTGCCAGGGGAGGTTTAGGTTGGAAATGAGAAAGAATTTCTTTCTGGAGAGGGTGATCAGGCATTGGAATGGGCTGCCCAGGGAAGTAGTGGATTCTCCGTGTCTGGAGATATTTCCAAAGAGCCTGGATGTGGCACTGAGTGCCATGGGCTGGGAACTGCAGCAGGAGTGGATCAAGGGTTGGACTTGATGATCTCTGAGGTCCCTTCCAACCCAGATGATTCTCTGATGAGACCTGGAGACCAGGCCAAGGTGGCACAAGAGGCAAGTGCAGAGATGGAATGAACCTGCTGCCCAAAGCTGGTTCTGGTTCTGCCCCTCACAAGGACCTTCTGTGAGCCCCTGGGGCTGAGGAGGTGAAGTTGGGTTGAGTTGTTTTACCCCAGCTGGTGAGGATCTGTTTCAGGTTCCCAGGGCTGCAGGATCAGCACTCCAGAGCTCCTTGGGAAGCTCCAACCCAAACCCAGCTCCCCAGGACCTCCAGCAGGGAGGGAGCTGATCCAGAGCAGCACTGGAGAGGAACCCCAAGGCTCCTGGGCTCAGAAGGCACCAAAGGGATCTGGAGGTGAAACTGAGGGTTGAATCCCAGCCAGCCCAGGGCCCCCAGGAGCTGAGTGAGGGCTGGAGGCCACGGCACTGAGAGGTGTTTTGGCTATGAGTGCCATGGGCTGGGAACCACGGGGGGAGTGGATCAAGGGTTGGAGCTGATGATCTCTGAGGTCCCTTCCAACCCAGATGATTCTGTGACTCCACCAGGAGGAGGGTTTTGTGCAGAGCTCTCAGCTGCCCTGACTGCTCCCCACACCCAGCTCCATGGGGCCCTTTTCCCAGCCTGGTTTCCATCCACACCGAGCAGGAATTCCCTGGAGGGATGGAGAGAGGGATGGAGAGAGGGATGGAGAGAGGGATGGAGAGAGGGATGGAGAGAGGGATGGTGCTGCTGGCAGGGGACACAGGAAGGTTCCTGTCCCATGGCCAAATCCCTCTGCTCTTCCTGGGAATGTCCCCACAGAGCAGGGGGTGGCAGGAGCTGCTGAGGTGCTCAGGGGAAGCACCCAGAGCCCCAAAACGTGCAGGGCCAGAGCCCCAACCCCTGGGATGGAGTTCCAGAGCCCCAACATCCCCAGCTTCAAACCATGGGATGAAACCAGGAGCCCAGAAACCACCCAGGGAGGGGAGACTGAGACCCCCCTGGGGTAAAGGATCACTAAGAGAAAGGAAGAAAGGATCATCAGATGGGTTGGGTTGGATGGGACCTTGGAGATGTTTCAGAAGAGCCTGGATGTGGCACTGAGTGGGCTGGGAACCACGGGGGGAGTGGATCAAGGGTTGGAGCTGATGATCTCTGAGCTCCCTTCCAACCCAGATGATTCTGTGATTGACTCTACCAGGAGGAGGGTTTTGTGCAGAGCTCTCAGCTGCCCTGACTGCTCCCCACACCCAGCTCCATGGGACCCTTTTCCCAGCCTGGTTTCCATCCACACCGAGCAGGAATTCCCTGGAGGGAGGGAGAGAGGGATGGAGAGAGGGATGGAGAGAGGGATGGAGAGAGGGATGGAGAGAGGGATGGAGAGAGGGATGGTGCTGCTGGCAGGGGACACAGGAAGGTTCCTGTCCCATGGCCAAATCCCTCTGCTCCTCCTGGGAATGTCCCCACAGAGCAGGGGGTGGCAGGAGCTGCTGAGGTGCTCAGGGGAAGCACCCAGAGCCCCAAAACGTGCAGGGCCAGAGCCCCAACCCCTGGGATGGAGTTCCAGAGCCCCAACATCCCCAGCTTCAAACCATAGGATGAAACCAGGAGCCCAGAAACCACCCAGGGAGGGGACTGAGACCCCCCTGGGGTAAAGGATCTACTAAGAGAAAGGAAGAAAGGATCATCAGATGGGTTGGGTTGGATGGGACCTTGGAGATGTTTCAGAAGAGCCTGGATGTGGCACTGAGTGGTCTGGGAACCACGGGGGGAGTGGATCAAGGGTTGGAGCTGATGATCTCTGAGCTCCCTTCCAACCCAGATGATTCTGTGACTCCACCAGGAGGAGGGTTTTGTGCAGAGCTCTCAGCTGCCCTGACTGCTCCCCACACCCAGCTCCATGGGGCCCTTTTCCCAGCCTGGTTTCCATCCACACCGAGCAGGAATTCCCTGGAGGGAGGGAGAGAGGGATGGAGAGAGGGATGGAGAGAGGGATGGAGAGAGGGATGGAGAGAGGGATGGAGAGAGGGATGGAGAGAGGGATGGAGAGAGGGATGGTGCTGCTGGCAGGGGACACAGGAAGGTTCCTGTCCCATGGCCAAATCCCTCTGCTCCTCCTGGGAATGTCCCCACAGAGCAGGGGGTGGCAGGAGCTGCTGAGGTGCTCAGGGGAAGCACCCAGAGCCCCAAAACGTGCAGGGCCAGAGCCCCAAGCCCTGGGATGGAGCTCCAGAGCCCCAACATCCCCAGCTTCACACCATGGGATGAAACCAGGAGCCCAGAAACCACCCAGGGAGAGGACTGAGACCCCCCTGGGGTAAAGGATCACTAAGAGAAAGGAAGAAAGGATCATCAGATGGGTTGGGTTGGATGGGACCTTGGAGATGTTTCAGAAGAGCCTGGATGTGGCACTGAGTGGTCTGGGAACCACGGGGGGAGTGGATCAAGGGTTGGAGCTGATGATCTCTGAGGTCCCTTCCAACCCAGCCCATTCTGTGATTGACTCCACCAGGAGGAGGGTTTTGTGCAGAGCTCTCAGCTGCCCTGACTGCTCCCCACACCCAGCTCCATGGGGCCCTTTTCCCAGCCTGGTTTCCATCCACACCAAGCAGGAATTCCCTGGAGGGAGGGAGGGAGGGATGGAGAGAGGGATGGAGAGAGGGATGGAGAGAGGGATGGAGGGAGGGATGGAGGGAGGGATGGAGGGAGGGATGGAGGGAGGGATGGAGGGAGGGATGGAGGGAGGGATGGAGGGAGGGATGGAGAGAGGGATGGAGAGAGGGATGGTGCTGCTGGCAGGGGACACAGGAAGGTTCCTGTCCCGTGGCCAAATCCCTCTGCTCCTCCTGGGAATGTCCCCACAGAGCAGGGGGTGGCAGGACCTGCTGAGGTGCTCAGGGGAAGCACCCAGAGCCCCAAAACGTGCAGGGCAGAGCCCCAACCCCTGGGATGGAGCTCCAGAGCCCCAACATCCCCAGCTTCAAACCATAGGATGAAACCAGGAGCCCAGAAACCACCCAGGTGCTGGGATGTCACCCAGGGAGGGGACTGAGACTCCCCTGGGGTAAAGGATCACTAAGAGAAAGGAAGAAAGGATCATCAGATGGGTTGGGTTGGATGGGACCTTGGAGATGTTTCAGAAGAGCCTGGATGTGGCACTGAGTGGTCTGGGAACCACGGGGGGAGTGGATCAAGGGTTGAACTTGATGATCTCTGAGGTCCCTTCCAACCCAGCCCATTCCATGATTCTATGAAAATCCAAAGTGTTTTACCTGGTCATCCATGAGGGACACCAAGGGGGAGATGACCAAAGTGATGGATCTGGAATGTTGGTGGTAGAGGTGAGCAGGGAGCTGGTAGCAAAGGGACTTCCCCATCCCTGTGGGTAACACCACCAGGGTGGAAAGACCTGGAAAATAATAATAATAATAAAAAAAAAGGGATTTTAGGACAACTCTAGAAAGCTGGAGTCCCATGGAGGAAAAACTGGGAACCCACCAGAGAGGATCCTCATGATGGGCAACTCTTGGCCTGGTCTGAAGGAGCTGTAGCCAAACATCTTGAGAGCTTCCAAAACCTCATCCGGGGGTTCTGGTGGAGGAGAAGACACGTGGGGGGAGGTGTTGGGGGGGTAAAAGAGGGGGACAAGAGGTGACAAAGCCACCAAGAGTCCTACCTGGCACCTTCCCCTCTGGTCCTGGGGTGTAGAGGGGTTCCACGGGGGTGGGAGGAGCAGGAGGTTCAACTTGTGGCCTCCAAGCTTGAGGAGAAACGGAGGAACCCCAAGAATTTTGGGGGGTTTCTTCATCCAGAAAACAAAACCAAGCAGTTGGGATTCTAAAACTCTCAGGAATCCAACATCCCCCCCCAAAAAAGCCCCAAAAAGAAGGAAACCACACCAGAAAACTCAGGCAACACCGTGTTGGTCCTACGAGCCACTTCCTCCAAGGTGGGAAGTGGATCTTCTTCTTCCTCTTCCTCGTGGTTTCTCTCTTCCTCCCACGGCACGGTCCCTGCGTGATGGAAAACTCTTCGTTTCCCCCAAAACTCCCCCAAAAATCCCCCCAAAATGGAGCTCCTGGTCTTACCTCCTCCCCGGCACGCTGCTGCCCAGTGTCCTGTCCCACCACACCTGAAGCAAACGTTGGAGTTTCCACCTCCTCCCAAAAACTGGGCTTTTTTTTTCCACTTTTCCTTCCAAACCTGGAAGGCAAAACCACTTTTGATTGGTTTTATTAAACCCTTGTAGAGAGACATTGTCAACCAGGTGCCTTGAATTGCCAGTGAGTGGGTGAGAGTCCACCTGTGCCTGATTAGCACAGGCCCCTATTGGGCATGAGCAAGGCCAGGGGGCCAATAAAGGTGGGACACACACCCACAGAAGGCACCTCAGCTCACTCTGGTGTGAGGCATGGAGAGGTCAGCAGCTTGTCGAGCCTCTGGAGCAAGAAAGGCTCTTCCTGCTACACTTCTACCCTGGAAGTGCTGTGTGGTGGCTGGAGTCCTGGAAGAGACCAGCAGCTCGTTGAGCTTCAGGAGCAAGAATGGCTCCTCCTGCTACATTTGGTGGAGAATGTGGGCACCATACAGACATCTAAAGAAGCAGCAGTGTGAGGAGATGGCAACAGGAACGTTCTCCCTGATTTGAAAAAGTGCCTGGGCTAACACTCTCCCTGAAAGGTGTGACCAGCAAGCTCTTTGGATTGGAAACCCCTGAGGAGAGGGAAGCCAAGATAAGGATTCTCTCTTTGGAAACCCCTGAGCAGAGGGAAGCCAAGAGAAGGATTCTCTCTTTGGAAACCCCTGAGCGGAGGGAACCAGGAGGATGGAATCCCATGAGGAAGGGTTAAATCCCATGTATGGAATCCCATGAGGAAGGGTTAAATCCCATGAGGAACCAGCAAGTTCTTTGGGAACCCCTGAGCAGAGGGAAGCCAAGAGAAGGATTCTCTCCTTGGAAACCTCTGAGTAGGGGGAAGCCAAGAGGATGGAATCCCATGAGGAAGGGATAAATCCCATGTATGGAATCCCATAAGGAAGGGTTAAATCCTGTAATCCCATGAGGAACCAGCAAGCTCTTTGGGAACCCCTGAGCAGAGGGAACCAGGAGGATGGAATCCCGTGAGGAAGGGTTAAATCCCGTGTGTGGAATCCCATGAGGAACCAGCAAGCTCTTTGGAAACCCCTGAGCAGAGGGAAGCCAAGAGAAGGATTCTCTCTTTGGAAACCTCTGAGCAGAGGGAAGCCAGGAGGGTGGAATCCAATGAGAAAGGGTTAAATCCTGTGTATGGAATCCCATGAGGAAGGGTTAAATCCCATGTGTGGAATCCCATGAGGAACCAGAAACCCATGAGGAACCAGCAAGCTCTTTGGGAACCCCTGAGCAGAGGGAAGCCAAGAGAAGGATTCTCTCCTTGGAAACCTCTGAGCAGGGGGAAGCCAAGAGGATGGAATCCCATGAGGAAGGGTTAAATCCCATAATCCCATGAGGAAGGGTTAAATCCTGTAATCCCATGAGGAACCAGCAAGCTCTTTGGGAACCCCTGAGTAGAGGGAACCAGGAGGATGGAATCCCATGAGGAAGGGTTAAATCCCATGTATGGAATCCATGAGGAAGGGCTAAATCCCATGAGGAAGGGTTAAAACCCGTGTATGGAATCCCATGAGGAACCAGAAACCCATGAGGAACCAGCAAGCTCTTTGGGAACTCCTGAGTAGAGGGAAGCCAAGAGAAGGATTCTCTCTTTCGAAACCTCTGAGCAGGGGGAAGCCAGGAGGGTGGAATCCCATGAGGAAGGGTTAAATCCCATAATCCCATGAGGAAGGGTTAAGTCCCATGTATGGAATCCCATAAGGAAGGGTTAAATCCCATGAGGAACCAGCAAGTTCTTTGGGAACCCCTGAGCAGAGGGAACCAGGAGGATGGAATCCCATGAGGAAGGGTTAAATCCCGTAATCCCATGAGGAACCAGAAACCCAGGAGGAACCAGCAAGCTCTTTGGAAACCCCTGAGCAGAGGGAAGCCAAGATAAGGATTCTCTCTTTGGAAACCCTTGAGCGGAGGGAAGCCAGGAGGATGGAAAGAAAGGCTCCTCCCGCAACAAACCCTTGATTTTTAACTCAAAAACTTGGAGTTTTTGGGATGGTTTTGGTTTGTTTCCCACCCCAAGGCCGGGTTGGAAGATGCCAAATTCAAGAGAAACACTAAAAAAGAAAAATAAAAGAAAAAAAAAGGAGTTTTTCAACCCCGGCGGCGCCAACCCCGAAACGTTTCGCTTCGGATTGGGGGTTTGTTAACAAAACAACCCCCAAAACCAATCAAAATTCAGGAAAAATGGGAAAAAAAGTGGGAATTCCACCCGTTGGGATCTCAAGTACCTTCTTACGGAGGTGGCTCCCCCTCCTGCTGGGACCTCGGGTGTAGGATTTCTTCTTCAGGTTGAGGAGGACGAAGTTGGCGGCGTTGAGCGGAGTTGCCCGGCGCAGGGGTTTGGGATCTTCCTCTTCCATTTCCTCTTTCTTCTTCTTCCTGGAAGAGTTTTTGGAAGGATCTGGTGGCTTCCCAGGATCTTTTTGGGTTGCCACCTGCCCTTCCTCCTCCAACGTTCCCTCTTCCTCCTCAAAAGTTCTCTCAGGGTGTTGGTGGAGCTTGGTGGGACCTCCATCATCTCCACCATCTTCTCCACGTGGTCTTTTCCTCCTGGAATTCCCAGTTTTTCCCAGTTGTGTCCCTGCCACCCCCTGGGTTGTCCTTTTGTCCCCAAGTGTCACTTGACCTTCCTCTTCCTCCTCCTCAGAAGTTCTCTCATGGTCTTGGTGGAGCTTGGTGGAACCCAACTCATCATCATCTGCAACTCCATCATCTCCACGTGGTCTTTTCCTCCTGGAATTCCCAGTTTTTTCCAGTTGTGTCCCTGCCACCTCCTTGATTGTCCCTTTGTCCCCAAGTGTCCCTTGACCTTCCTCTTCCTCCTCCAACATTCCCTCTTCCTCCTCAGAAGTTCTCTCATGGTCTTGGTAGAGCTTGGTGGGACCCAACTCATCATCATCTCCATCATCTCCATCATCTTCACCCTTTCCAGGTGTTTTTTCCCTCCTGGAATTCCCAGTTTTTCCCAGTTGTGTCCCTGCCACCCTCTGGGTTGTCCTTTTGTCCCCAAGTGTCACTTGGCCTTCCTCTTCCTCCTCCAACGTTCCCTCTTGCTCCTCAGAAGTTCTCTTAGGGCGTTGGTGGAGCTTGGTGGAACCCAACTCATCATCATCTCCACATGGTCTTTTCCTCCTGGAATTCCCAGTTTTTCCCAGTTGTGTCCCTGCCACCCCCTGGGTTGTCCCTTTGTCCCCAAGTGTCACTTGACCTTCCTCTTCCTCCTCCTCAGAAGTTCTCTCATGGTCTTGGTGGAGCTTGGTGGGACCCAACTCATCATCATCTCCACGTGGGCTTTTCCTCCTGGAATTCCCAGTTTTTCCCAGTTGTGTCCCTGCCACCTCCTTGATTGTCCTTTTGTCCCCAAGTGTCACTTGGCCTTCCTCTTCCTCCTCCAACGTTCCCTCTTCCTCCTCAAAAGTTCTCTCAGGGCGTTGGTGGAGCTTGGTGGAACCCAACTCATCATCATCTCCAACTCCATCATCTCCACGTGGTCTTTTCCTCCTGGAATTCCCAGTGTTTTCCAGGTGTGTCCCTGCCACCTCCTGGGTTGTCCTTTTGTCCCCAAGTGTCACTTGACCTTCCTCTTCCTCCTCCTCAGAAGTTCTCTCATGGTCTTGGTGTAACTTGGTGGGACCTCCATCATCTCCACCATCTTCTCCAGGTGTTTTTTTCCTCCTGGAATTCCCAGTTTTTTCCAGGTGTGTCCCTGCCACCCCCTGGGTTGTCCTTTTGTCCCCAAGTGTCACTTGACCTTCCTCTTCCTCCTCAAACATTCCCTCTTCCTCATCCAACATTCCTTCGTGGCACTGGTGGAGCTTGGTGGGACCTCCATCATCTCCATGTGGTCTTTTCCTCCTGGAATTCCCAGTTTTTCTCAGTTGTGTCCCTGCCACCCCCTGGGTTGTCCCTTTGTCCCCAAGTGTCACTTGACCTTCCTCTTCCTCCTCAAAAGTTCTCTCATGGAGTTGGTGGAGCTTGGTGGGACCTCCATCATCTCCACCATCTTCTCCACGTGGTCTTTTCCTCCTGGAATTCCCAGTTTTTCCCAGTTGTGTCCCTGCCACCTCCTGGGTTGTCCTTTTGTCCCCAAGTGTCACTTGACCTTCCTCTTCCTCCTCCAACGTTCCCTCTTCCTCCTCAAAAGTTCTCTCAGGGCGTTGGTGGAGCTTGGTGGAACCCAACTCATCATCATCTCCAACTCCATCATCTCCACGTGGTCTTTTCCTCCTGGAATTCCCAGTTTTTCCCAGTTGTGTCCCTGCCACCCCCTGGGTTGTCCTTTTGTCCCCAAGTGTCACTTGACCTTCCTCTTCCTCCTCAGAAGTTCTCTCATGGCATTGGTGGATCTTGGTGGGACCTCCATCAACTTCACCCTTTCCAGGTGTTTTTTTCCTCCTGGAATTCCCAGTTTTTCCCAGATGTGTCCATGCCACTTCCTGAGTTGTCCTTTTGTCCCCAAGTGTCACTTGACCTTCCTCTTCCTCCTCAGAAGTTCTCTCAGGGCATTGGTGGAGCTTGGTGGGACCCAACTCATCATCATCTCCACGTGGTCTTTTCCTCCTGGAATTCCCAGTTTTTCCCAGTTGTGTCCCTGCCACCTCCTGGGTTGTCCTTTTGTCCCCAAGTGTCACTTGACCTTCCTCTTCCTCCTCCTCCAACATTCCTTCATGGCACTGGTGGAGCTTGGTGGGACCTCCATCATCTCCACCATCTTCTCCTCGTGGTCTTTTCCTCCTGGAATTCCCAGTTTTTCCCAGTTGTGTCCCTGCCACCCCCTGGGTTGTCCTTTTGTCCCCAAGTGTCACTTGGCCTTCCTCTTCCTCCTCCAACATTCCCTCTTCCTCCTCAGAAGTTCTCTCATGGTCTTGGTGGAGCTTGGTGGGACCCAACTCATCATCATCTCCACGTGGTCTTTTCCTCCTGGAATTCCCAGTTTTTTCCAGATGTGTCCCTGCCACCCCCTGGGTTGTCCCTTTGTCCCCAGGTGTCACTTGACCTTCCTCTTCCTCCTCCTCAGAAGTTCTCTCATGGTCTTGGTGGAGCTTGGTGGGACCCAACACATCATCATCACCATCTCCATCATCTCCACCCTTTCCAGGTGTTTTTTCCCTCCTGGAATTCCCAGTTTTTCCCAGTTGTGTCCCTGCCACCCCCTGGGTTGTCCTTTTGTCCCCAAGTGTCCCTTGACCTTCCTCTTCCTCCTCCAACATTCCTTCATGGCATTGGTGGAGCTTGGTGGGACCTCCATCATCTCCACCATCTTCTCCACGTGGTCTTTTCCTCCTGGAATTCCCAGTGTTTTCCAGGTGTGTCCATGCCACTTCCTTGATTGTCCTTTTGTCCCCAAGTGTCACTTGACCTTCCTCTTCCTCCTCCTCAGAAGTTCTCTCATGGTCTTGGTGGAACTTGGTGGGACCTCCATCATCTTCACCCTTTCCAGATGTTTTTTCCCTCCTGGAATTCCCAGTTTTTCCCAGTTGTGTCCCTGCCACTTCCTGGGTTGTCCCTTTGTCCCCAAGTGTCACTTGACCTTCTTCTTCCTCCTCCAACGTTCCCTCTTCCTCCTCAGAAGTTCTCTCATGGTCTTGGTGTAACTTGGTGGGACCTCCATCATCTCCACCATCTTCTCCACGTGGTCTTTTCCTCCTGGAATTCCCAGTTTTTCCCAGTTGTGTCCCTGCCACCCCCTGGGTTGTCCCTTTGTCCCCAAGTGTCCCCTGGCACCTCTGGAGCCAGTCGGGATCCAAGGAACCCAACCTCTGCCTCACCTCCTTCCTCAGCCTCTGGAATTCCTGGAATTTCTGGGGTGGGGGGAACTTGGGGGGCTTCAGGGTGAGGAGGAGGAGTTGGGGGGACCCACGGAGAGGGGGGGGAGGAAGGAGCAGCTCTTCTGGGGACACCTCAGGGGTGGCTTTGTCACTTGTCACCTCCAGGGAGGGGGCAGGCGGGGTCCTCCGGGGGGTTGGGGTCCTCCTGGGGGTCAGGGGGGGCTCCTGGAAAAAAGGGGAGGGGGAGATGGTTGGGGGGTGCCCCCCACTTCTGTGGAGAAGAGTTTGGGGGGGGGGGGGGGAGGGTCTGGTAGCAAAGTGACATTTTGGGGGGGGTCCTGGGAGGTGGGGGGCAGAACTGGGGGGGGGTCTGGTGGGGAAGGGACCATTTTGGGGGGGTCTGGTGGGGAAGGGACCATTTTGGGGGGGGTCTGGTACCCAGGTGTTATTTTGGGGGGGTCCTGGCAGGTTTTTTGGGGGGGTCTGGTGTTAAAGGGACCATTCTGGGGGGGTCCTGGCAGGTGGGGGGCAGCATTTTGGGGGGGTTGATGGGAAAAGGATCATTTTGGGGGGGGTCTGCTACCAAAGTGACATTTTGGGGGGGTCCTGGGAGGTGGGGGGGCAGCATTTTGGGGGTGTCTGGTGGGGAAGGGACCATTTTGGGGGGGGTCCTGGAAGGGGGGGGGTCAGGATTTTGGGGGGGTTGGGGGGAAAAGGATCACTTTGGGGGGGGGTTTGGTGCCCAGATGTCATTTTGGGGGGGTCTGGTGGGGAAGGGACCATTTTGGGGGGGTCTGGTACCAAAGTGACATTCTGGGGGGGTCCTGGGAGGTGGGGGCAGCATTTTGGGGGGGTTTGGTGGGAAAAGGATCATTTTGGGGGGGGGGTTGGTGCCCAGTTTTTTGGGGGGGGTCTGGTGGGAAAGGGATCATTTTGGGGGGTCCTGGGAGGTGGGGGTCATAATTTGGGGGGGGTCTGGTGGGGAAGGGACCATTTTGGGGGGGTCTGAGGGGAGGGGGTCAGCATTTTGGGGGGGCCTGGTGGGAAAAGGATCATTTTGGGGGGGGTCTGGTACCAAAGAGACATTCTGGGGGGGTTCTGGGAGGTGGGGGGCAGCATTTTGGGGGGTTAGGTGGGAAAAGGACCATTTTGGGGTCCTGGCAGAGGGGGGTCAGGATTTTGGGGGTTTGGGGGGAAAAGGATCACTTTGGGGGGGGGTTTGGTACCCAGGTGTTATTTTGGGGGGGGCCTGGTGGGAAAGTGACCATTTGGGGGGGGTCCTGTACCAAAGAGACAATCTGGGGGGGTCCTGGGAGGTGGGGGGCAGCATTTTGGGGGGGTTGGTGGGAAAGAGACCATTTTGGGGGGTCCTGGGAGGTGGGGGTCATTATTTTTGGAGGGGTTTCGTGGGAAAAGGACCATTTGGGGGGGGTCTGGTACCCAGGTGTTATTTTGGGGGGGTCCTGGCAGGTGGGGGGCAGCATTTTGGGGGGGTTGATGGGAAAAGGATCATTTTGGGGGGGGGTTTGGTACCCAGATGTCATTTTGGGGGGGTCTGGTGGGGAAGGGACCATTTGGGGGGGGTCTGGAAGGAGGGGGTCAACATTTTGGGGGGGTCTGGTGGGGAAGGGACCATTTGGGGGGGGGTCTGGTACCCAGGTGTTATTTTGGGGGGGTCTGAGGGGAGGGGGTCATTATTTTTGGGGGGGTCTGGTGGGAAAAGGATCACTTTGGGGGGGGTCTGGTACCCAGATGTCATTTTGGGGGGGTCTGGTGGGGAAGGGACCATTTGGGGGGGTCTGGAAGGAGGGGGTCAGCATTTTGGGGGGGTCTGGTGGGAAAAGGATCATTTTGGGGGGGTCCTTTTGAGGTGGGGGGCAGCATTTTGGGGGGGTTGGTGGGAAAAGGATCATTTTGGGGGGGTTTGGTGGGGAAGGGACCATTTTGGGGGGGTCCTGGCAGGTGGGGGTCAGCATTTTGGGGGGGTTAGGTGGGAAAAGGATCATTTTGGGGGGGGTCTGGTGGGAAAAGGATCATTTTGGGGGGGGGTTTGGTACCCAGATGTCATTTTGGGGGGGTCTGGTGGGAAAGGGACCATTTTGGGGGGGGTCTGGTACCAAAGAGATATTCTGGGGGGGTCCTGGGAGGTGGGGGGCAGCATTTTGGGGGGGTTGATGGGAAAAGGATCATTTTGGGGGGGGTCTGGTACCACAGAGACATTCTGGGGGGGTCCTGGGAGGTGGGGGCAGCATTTTGGGGGGGTTTGGTGAGAAAAGGACCATTTGGGGGGGGTCTGGTACCAAAGAGACATTCTGGGGGGGTCCTGGGAGGTGGGGGCAGCATTTTGGGGGGGTTTGGTGAGAAAAGGACCATTTGGGGGGGTCTGAGGGGAGGGGGTCAGCATTTTGGGGGTGTCTGGGAGTTAAGGGTGAGGAAAAGGCCCCAGAGCCCCCCCCAGACCTTTCCCAGGGCTCCCAGTTTGGATTTGAGGTTGATGCCAAGGGACTGCACCCCCAGTTTGGGGAGGGGGCTCTGCCTGGGGGGTCTGGGCTGGCGGTTGAGGTGGGAGCCCCAAGAGCCCCTGGGTGGCACCTGGAGACACAAAGAGCAACAAGAAATGAGTAAAATGGCACAAAGGGGAAAAAAACCAACAAAAAAACCTAAAAATGTGAAGAGGGAAAAGTGAAAATGCAGAAAAGCCCAAAGAAAAAGAAAGGGAAAAGGCAAAGAAAGGAAAAAAGCAGAGAAAGAAAAACCCAAAAGAAAAAAGTCAAAGAAAGAAAAACAAAAAGAAAAACCCAAAGGGAAAAAAACAGAGGAAAAAACGAAGAAAGGGAAAAAAAAGAGAAAAAAGGAAAGAAAGAAAAAAAGAGAGAAAAAGGGAAAAAGAGAGAAAGAGAAAAAAGAAAAAGAGAAAAAAGAGATAAAAAGATAAAAAAGAGATAAAAAAGAGATAAAAAGAGATAAAGAAAAAGAAAAAGAGAGGAAAAAAGAGGGGAAAAAAAGAGGAAAAAAAGAGAGGGAAAAAAGAGAGGGAAAAAAGAGGAAAAAAGAGAAAAAGAGAGGAAAAGAGAGGAAAAGAGAGGAAAAGAGAGGAAAAGAGAGAAGAGAAAAAAAGAGAAAAAAAAAAGAAAAAAAAGAAAAAAGAGAAAAAAAGAGAGAAAAAGAGAAAAAAAGAGAAAAAGAGAAAAAGAGAAAAAAAGAGAAAAAAAGAGAAAAAAAGAGAAAAAAGAGGAAAAAAAGAGGAAAAAAAGAGGAAAAAAAGAGGAAAAAAAGAGGAAAAAAAGAGGAAAAAAAGAGGAAAAAAAGAGGAAAAAAAGAGGAAAAAAAGAGGAAAAAAAGAGGAAAAAAAGAGGAAAAAGAGGAAAAAGAGGAAAAAGAGGAAAAAGAGGAAAAAGAGGAAAAAGAGGAAAAAAAAGAGGAAAAAAAGAGGAAAAAAAGAGGAAAAAAGAGGAAAAAAAGAGGAAAAAAAGAGGAAAAAAAGAGGAAAAAAAGAGGAAAAAAAGAGGAAAAAAAGAGGAAAAAAAGAGGAAAAAAAGAGGAAAAAAGGAGGAAAAAAGGAGGAAAAAAAAAGAGGAAAAAAGAGGAAAAAAAGACTAAAAAAAGAGGAAAAAAGAGGAAAAAAGAGGAAAAAAGAGGAAAAAAGAGGAAAAAAGAGGAAAAAAGAGGAAAAAAGAGGAAAAAAGAGGAAAAAAAGACTAAAAAAAGAGGAAAAAAAGAGGACAAGGAGAGGTAAAAAGAAAAAGAGAGAGAAAGAGAGAAAGAGAAAAAAGAGAAGAAAGAGAAAAAGAGAGGAAAAGAGAGGAAAAAAGAGGAAAAGAGAGAAAAAGAGAGAAAAAGAGAGAAAAAGAGAGAAAAAGAGAGAAAAAAGAGGAAAAAAGAGGAAAAAAGAGGAAAAAAGAGGAAAAAAGAGGAAAAAAGAGGAAAAAAGAGGAAAAAAGAGGAAAAAAGAGGAAAAAAGAGGAAAAAAGAGGAAAAAAGAGGAAAAAAAGAGGAAAAAAAGAGGAAAAAAAGAGGACAAGGAGAGGTAAAAAGAAAAAGAGAGGAAAAGAGAGAAGAAAAAAAAAGAGAAAAAAGAGAAAAAAGAGAGAAAAAGAGAAAAAAAGGAAAAAAGAGGAAAAAAAAGAGGAAAAAAGAGGAAAAAAGAGGAAAAAAGAGGAAAAAAGAGGAAAAAAGAGGAAAAAAGAGGAAAAAAGAGAGAAAGAGAGAAAAAGAGAAAAAAAGAGAAAAAAGACACAGAAAATCCAACCCCAAATAAACACAAAACTCCCCTACACAAAACAAGAAACCCCACAAAAAACAAGAACCCCCCCCAAAATTAAAAAAACCCTCCAAAAATAAGAAACCCCATAAGAATTAAAAACCCCACAAAAAAAAGAACCCAAAATAAATTAAAAAACCCCACAATAAATTAAAAAACCCCACAATAAATTAAAAAACCCCACAATAAATTAAAAAACCCCACAAAACTTTAAAAACCCCACAAAACCCAAGAAACCCCCCAATTTAAAAAAAAAACCCACAAATCCCCCCCAAAATTTTAAAACCCCACAAAATGAAAACCCCACAGGAACTAAAACCCAAAAAAAACCCCAAGAAAACCCCCACAGAACTTAAAAACCCCCCAAAAACGTTAAAGAACAGGAAAAAAAAACCTATTTTAAAAAAGACAAGTTTTAAAAAGCCTGAAAAAATTTAAAAAAACCCCAAAATTAAAAAAAAACCAAACCAAAAATGGCCCTATAGAAATTAAGGATAAAGGGAATGGGAACCCCTGAGCAGAGGGAACCAGGAGGGTGGAATCCCGTGAGGAAGGGTTAAATCCCGTGTGTGGAATCCCATGAGGAACCAGCAAGCTCTTTGGGAACCCCTGAGCAGAGGGAAGCCAAGAGAAGGATTCTCTCTTTGGAAACCTCTGAGCAGAGGGAACCAGGAGGATGGAATCCCATGAGGAAGGGTTAAATCCCATGTATGGAATCCCATGAGGAAGGGTTATATCGTGTAATCCCATGAAGAACCAGAAACCCATGAGGAACCAGCAAGCTCTTTGGATTGGAAACCCCTGAGTAGAGGGAAGCAGGAGGGTGGAATCCCACGAGGAAGGGTTAAATCCCATGGAATCCCATCAGGGAGGGTTAAATCCCATAATCCCATGAGGAAGGGTTAAATCCCGTAATCCCATGAGGAACCAGCAAGCTCTTTGGGAACCCCTGAGTAGAGGGAAGCCAAGAGAAGGATTCTCTCCCTGGAAACCTCTGAGTAGAGGGAACCAGGAGGATGGAATCCCATGAGGAAGGGTTAAATCCCATGTATGGAATCCCATGAGGAACCAGCAAGCTCTTTGGAAACCCCTGAGAAGAAGGAACCAGGAGGGTGGAATCCCATGAGGAAGGGTTAAATCCCGTGTGTGGAATCCCATGAGGAACCAGCAAGCTCTTTGGGAACCCCTGAGCAGAGAGAAGCCAAGAGAAGGATTCTCTCTTTGGAAACCTCTGAGTAGAGGGAACCAGGAGGATGGAATCCCATGAGGGAGGGTTAAATCCTTTGTATGGAATCCCATAAGGAAGGGTTAAATCCCATGTATGGAATCCCATGAGGAACCAGAAACCCATGAGGAACCAGCAAGCTCTTTGGAAACCCCTGAGCAGAGGGAAGCCAAGAGAAGGATTCTCTCTTTGGAAACCCCTGAGCAGAGGGAAGCCAAGAGAAGGATTCTCTCCTTGGAAACCTCTGAGTAAAGGGAAGCCAAGAGGATGGAATCCCATGAGGAAGGGTTAAATCCTTTGTATGGAATCCCATAAGAGAGGGTTAAGTCCCATGTATGGAATCCCATAAGGGAGGGTTAAATCCCATGTATGGAATCCCATGAGGAAGGGTTAAATCCCGTAATCCCATGAGGAACCAGCAAGCTCTTTGGATTGGAAACCCCTGAGCAGAGGGAAGCCAGGAGGATGGAATCCCATGAGGAAGGGTTAAATCCCATGTATGGAATCCATGAGGAAGGGTTAAATCCCGTGTATGGAATGCCATAAGGGAGGGTTAAATCCCATGTGTGGAATCCCATGAGGAACCAGCAAGCTCTTTGGAAACCCCTGAGCAGAGAGAAGCCAAGAGAAGGATTCTCTCCTTGGAAACCCCTGAGTAGAGGGAAGCCAGGAGGATGGAATCCATGAGGAAGGGTTAAATCCCATGTATGGAATCCCATGAGGAACCAGAAACCCATGAGGAACCAGCAAGCTCTTTGGAAACCCCTGAGGGAACCAGGAGGATGGAATCCCATGAGGAAGGGTTAAATCCCGTGTATGGAATCCCATGAGGAACCAGAAAGCTCTTTGGGAACCCCTGAGCAGAGGGAAGCCAAGAGAAGGATTCTCTCCTTGGAAACCTCTGAGTAGAGGGAACCAGGAGGATGGAATCCCATTAGGAAGGGTTAAATCCTATGTATGGAATCCCATGAGGAAGGGTTAAATCCCATGTATGGAATCCATGAGGAAGGGTTAAATCACATAATCCCATGAGGAACCAGAAGCCCATGAGGAACCAGCAAGGTCTTTGGATTGGAAACCCCTGAGCAGAGGGAACCAGGAGGATGGAATCCCATGAGGGAGGGTAAAATCCTGTGTGTGGAATCCCATCAGGAACCAGCAAGCTCTTTGGGAACCCCTGAGGGAACCAGGAGGATGGAATCCCATGAGGAAGGGTTAAACCCCATGTGTGGAATCCATGAGGAACCAGCAAGCTCTTTGGATTGGAAACCCCTGAGGGAACCAGGAGGAAGGAATCCCATGAGGAAGGGTTAAATCCCATGGAATCCCATCAGGGAGGGTTAAATCCCATAATCCCATGAGGAAGGGTTAAATCCCGTGTATGGAATCCCATGAGGAACCAGCAAGCTCTTTGGGAACCCCTGAGCAGAGGGAACCAGGAGGATGGAATCCCATGAGGAAGGGTTAAATCCCATGTATGGAATCCCATGAGGAACCAGCAAGCTCTTTGGGAACCCCTGAGCAGAGGGAAGCCAAGAGAAGGATTCTCTCCTTGGAAACCTCTGAGTAGAGGGAACCAGGAGGATGGAATCCCATTAGGAAGGGTTAAATCCCATGTATGGAATCCCATGAGGAAGGGTTAAATCCCGTAATCCCATGAGGAACCAGCAAGCTCTTTGGGAACCCCTGAGCAGAGGGAACCAGGAGGATGGAATCCCATGAGGAAGGGTTAAATCCCATGTATGGAATCCCATGAGGAACCAGAAACCCATGAGGAACCAGCAAGGTTTTTGGATTGGAAACCCCTGAGCAGAGGGAACCAGGAGGATGGAATCCCATGAGGAAGGGTTAAATCCCATGAGGAAGGGTTAAAACCCTTGTATGGAATCCATGAGGAAGGGTTAAATCCCGTAATCCCATGAGGAACCAGCAAGCTCTTTGGGAACCCCTGAGCAGAGGGAAGCCAGGAGGATGGAATCCCATCAGGAAGGGTTAAATCCCATGGAATCCCATGAGGGAGGGTCAAATCCCATGTATGAAATCCCATGAGGAACCAGCAAGGTCTTTGGAAACCCCTGAGCAGAGGGAAGCCAAGAGAAGGATTCTCTCTTTGGAAACCTCTGAGCAGGGGGAAGCCAGGAGGATGGAATCCCATGAGGAAGGGTTAAATCCCATGTATGGAATCCCATGAGGAAGGGTTAAATCGTGTAATCCCATGAAGAACCAGAAACCCATGAGGAACCAGCAAGCTCTTTGGATTGGAAACCCCTGAGTAGAGGGAAGCAGGAGGGTGGAATCCCACGAGGAAGGGTTAAATCCCATGGAATCCCATCAGGGAGGGTTAAATCCCATAATCCCATGAGGAAGGGTTAAATCCCGTAATCCCATGAGGAACCAGCAAGCTCTTTGGAAACCCCTGAGCAGAGGGAAGCCAAGAGAAGGATTCTCTCTTTGGAAACCTCTGAGTAGAGGGAACCAGGAGGATGGAATCTCATGAGGAAGGGTTAAATCCTTTGTATGGAATCCCACGAGGAAGGGTTAAATCCCGTAATCCCATGAGGAACCAGAATCCCATGAGGAACCAGCAAGCTCTTTGGGAACCCCTGAGCAGAGGGAAGCCAAGAGAAGGATTCTCTCCTTGGAAACCTCTGAGAAGAGGGAAGCCAGGAGGATGGAATCCCATGAGGAAGGGTTAAATCCCGTGATCCCATGAGGAACCAGCAAGCTCTTTGGGAACCCCTGAGTAGAGGGAACCAGGAGGGTGGAATCCCATGAGGAAGGGTTAAATCCCGTGTATGGAATCCCATGAGGAAGGGTTAAATCCCGTAATCCCATGAGGAATCAGAAACCCATGAGGAACCAGCAAGCTCTTTGGGAACCCCTGAGGGAACCAGGAGGATGGAATCCCATGAGGAAGGGTTAAAACCCATGTATGGAATCCATGAGGAAGGGTTAAATCCCATGTATGGAATCCATGAGGAAGGGCTAAATCCCATGAGGAAGGGTTAAATCCCGTGTATGGAATCCATGAGGAACCAGAAACCCATGAGGAACCAGCAAGCTCTTTGGGAACCCCTGAGCAGAGGGAAGCCAAGAGAAGGATTCTCTCTTTGGAAACCTCTGAGTAGAGGGAAGCCAGGAGGATGGAATCCCATGAGGAAGGGTTAAATCCCGTAATCCCATGAGGAACCAGCAAGCTCTTTGGAAACCCCTGTGCAGAGGGAAGCCAGGAGGGTGGAATCCCATGAGGAAGGGTTAAATCCTGTGTGTGGAATCCATGAGGAAGGGTTAAATCCCATGGAATCCCATCAGGGAGGGTTAAATCCCATGTGTGGAATCCCATGAGGAACCAGCAAGCTCTTTGGGAACCCCTGAGCAGAGGGAAGCCAAGAGAAGGATTCTCTCTTTGGAAACCCCTGAGCAGAGGGAACCAGGAGGGTGGAATCCCATGAGGAAGGGTTAAATCCCATGTATGGAATCCATGAGGAGTGGTTAAATCCCATGTATGGAATCCCATAAGGGTTAAATCCCATGTATGGAATGCCATAAGGGAGGGTTAAATCCCATAATCCCATGAGGGAGGGTTAAATCCCATGTGTGGAATCCCATGAGGAACCAGCAAGCTCTTTGGGAACCCCTGAGCAGAGGGAACCAG
>JALBCY010000038.1:74979-178600 GCA_023079485.1 Archilochus colubris
GGGGGTCCCGGGGTGTCCCATGGGGGGGGGGGGGCCCGAGTTGGGGTCCCTGAGTTGGGGGTCCCGGGGGGGCTCCCATGGGGGGAGTCCCCGAGTTTGGGGTCCCCGAGTTGGGGGTCCCTGAGTTGGGGTCCCTGAGTTCGGGGTCCCAGGGGGGTCCCTGAACTGGGGGTCCTGGGGGGCTCCCCGAGTTGGGGGTCCCCGAGTTGGGGGTCCCTGAACTGGGGGTCCCGGTGGGGTCCCCGAGTTGGGGTCCCTGAGTTGGGGGTCCTGGGGCGCTCCCGTGGGTGGGGGGGTCCCCGAGTTTGGGGTCCCTGAGCTTGGGGTCCCATGGGTGGGGGGGTCCCCTGAGTTGGGGGTCCCTGAGTTTGGGGGTCCCAGGGAGCTTCCACTGGTGGGGGGGTCTCCGAGTTGGGGTCCCTGAGCTGGGGGTCCCGGGTGTGTCCTATGGGTGGGGGGGTCCCCGAGTTGGGGTCCCTGAGTTGGGGGTCCCTGAGTTGGGGGTCCCGGGGGGGTCCCTGAACTGGGGGTCCCGAGGGGGCTCCCATGGGTGTGGGGGGTCCCCGAGTTTGGGGGTTCCCGTGTCTGTCCCCTTGGGGGGGTCCTTGAATTGGGGGTCCCGGGGGGGGTCCCCGAGTTGGGGTCCCTGAGCTGGGGGTCCCGGGGGTGGGGGGCTCCCCGAGTTGGGGGTCCCTGAGTTTGGGGGTCCCGGGGGGGTCCCATGGGTGGGGGGGGATCCCTGAGTTGGGAGTCTCGGGGGGGTCCCTGGGTGGGGGGGGTCCCTGAGCTGGGGGTCCCGTGGGGGCACCCATGGGGGGGGTTCCCGAGTTGGGGGTTCCAGGGGGGTCCTCTGGGTTCGGGGGTCCCCGAGTTTGGGGTTCCCATGGGTGGGGGGGTCCCCGAGTTGGGGGTCCCTGAGTTTGGGGGTCCCGGGGGGCTCCCAAGGGTGTGGGGTCCCCGAGTTGGGGTCCCTGAGTTGGGGGTCCCGTGGGTGGGGGGCTCCCCGAGTTGGGGGTCCTTGAGTTTGGGGTCCCAGGTGTGTCCTATGGGTGGGGGGGTCCCTGAGTTGGGGGTCCCTGAGTTTGGGGGTCCCGGGGGGGCTCCTTTGGGGGGGTCCCCGAGTTGGGGGTCCCTGAGTTGGGGTCCCTGAGTTGGGGGTCCCGGGGGGGTCCCTGAACTGGGGGTCCTGGGTGGCTCCCATGGGTGGGGGGGGTCCCCGAGTTTGGGGGTTCCCGTGTCTGTCCCCTTGGGGGGGTCCTTGAATTGGGGGTCCCGGTGGGGTCCCTGAGTTGGGGTCCCTGAGTTGGGGGTCCCGGGGGGGTCCCTGAGTTTGGGGGTCCCGGGGGGGCTCCCACGGGTGGGGGGGTCCCCGAGTTTGGGGTCCCCGAGTTTGGGGTCCCCGAGTTGGGGTTCCCTGAGTTCAGGGTCCCTGGGGGGTCCCTGAACTGGGGGTGCTGGGGGGCTCCCCGAGTTGGAGGTCCCTGAGTTGGGGGTCTTGGGGGGCTCCCATGGGTGGGGGGGTCCCTGAGTTGGGGGTCCCGGGTGTGTCCTATGGGTGGGGGGGGGTCCCCGAGTTGGGGTCCCTGAGTTCGGGTCCCTGAGTTCGGGGTCCCGGGGCGGGTCCCATGGGGGTGTCCCCGAGTTTGGTGTCCCCGAGTTGGGGGTCCCTGAGTTGGGGTCCCTGAGTTCGGGGTCCCTGAGTTCGGGGTCCCAGGGGGGTCCCTGAACTGGGGGTCCTGGGGGGCTCCCGTGGGTGGGGGGGTCCCCGAGTTGGGGGTCCCTGAGTTGGGGGTCCCGGGGGGGTCCCTGAACTGGGGGTCCTGGGGCGCTCCCGTGGGTGGGGGGGTCCCTGAGTTGGGGGTCCCGGGTGTGTCCTATGGGTGGGGGGGTCCCCGAGTTGGGGTCCCCGAGTTGGGGGTCCGGGGGTGGCTCCTTTGGGGGGGTCCCTGAACTGGGGGTCCCGTGGTGGGGTCCCTGAGTTGGGGTCCCGGTGGGGTCCCCGACTTGGGGTCCCTGAACTGGGGTTCCCGGGGGGGCTCCCGTGGGTGGGGGGTTCCCGGGGTTGCTCCTTTGGGGGGGTCCCCGAGTTTGGGGGTTCCCGTCTCTGTCCCCTTGCGTTGTCCCCTTGGGGTGTCCCGAAGTGCCTCCAAGTCCCCTCAAGTGGCCACAAGTCCCCGGGGGTGTCCTCTGGGGGGGTCCCCCCAATCCCTGGGGGGGGTCCCCGCTTTCTGTCCCCATTCCCGGGGGTCCCCTCAGTGCCCCCCCCCCCCCCTTTCCCCCCCCTCCTCACCGCCCTCTGCAGCCCCATGGCCGCCAGCGCCGTCACCAAGCGGCCGCTAAGCCCCGCCTCCCGCCCCTCCCCATTGGCTGGCACCGCCTCTCGGTGTGTTCTCATTGGCTGAAGGCTTCCCGCCCTCCGTTTGCGGCGTTTCTATTGGTTGTTACCTCAGGTGAAGGGCGGGGTGAAGGGGGGGAGGGGAAGAGCGCTGCGGGTTTAATAGTGGGAGGGGAAAAAGGGGCGGGGTTACCGAGGGGTGGGAGCCAATGGGAATGGGAGGGGGGCGGGGCTATGGAAATGGCGGGAAATGGGGGGGGAATGAGGGGGAAATGGCGGGAAAAGGAGGGGGATGGGCGGGAAATGGGGGGGAAATGGCGGGAAAAGGGGGAAATGGGCGGGAAATGGGGGGGAAGTGGGGGGGAAATGGGGGGGAAATGAGGGGGAAATGGGGAGGAAGTGGGAGGGAAATGGGGGGGAAATGGAGGGGAAGTGGGGAAATGGGGAGGAAGTGGGGGAAATGGGGGAAATGAGGGAGAAATGGGGGAAATGGGGAGGAAATGGGAAATGGGGGGAGGGAAATGGGGAGGAAGTGGGAAATGAGGGGTGGAAATGGGGGGAAATGGGGAGGAAGTGGGGAAATGGGGAGGAAGTGGGGGGGAATGGGGAGGAAATGGGAAATAGGAAATGGGGGAAATGGGAAATGGGGGGAAATGAGAGGAAGCGGGGAGGAAGTGGGGGAAATGGGGGGGGAATGGGGGGAAATAGGAAATAAGGGGGAAATGGGGGAAATGGGGAGGAAGTGAGGGGGAAGTGGGAGGGAAATGGAGGGAAATGGGAAATAAGGGGGGAAATGGGGGGGAAATGGGGAGGAAATGGGGGGGAATGGGGAGGAAGTGGGGAGGAAGTGGGGAGGAAGTGGGAAATAAGGGGGGGAAATGGGGGAAATGGGAGGGAAATGGGGAGGAAGTGGGGGAGGAAATGGGGGAAATGGGAAATAAGGGGGGAAATGGGGGAAATGGGGAGGAAATGGGGGGGAAATGGGAGGGAAATGGGGAGGAAGAGGGGGGGAAATGGGGGGAAATGGGAAATAAGGGGGAAATGGGGGAGGGGGAATGGGGGAAATGGGGGAAATGGGGGGGAAATGGGGGGAAAGGGGGGAATGGGGGGAAATGGGGGAAATGGGGGGGGAAATGGGGGAAATGGGGGAATGGGGGGGAAATGGGGGGAAATGGGGGGAATGGGGGAAATGGGGGAGTGGGGGAAATGGGGGAAATGGGGGAAATGGGGGGAAATGGGGGGGGAAATGGGGGGAGGGGGGGAAATGGGGGGAAATGGGGGAATGGAGGGGGGAAATGGGGGGGGGGAAATGGGGGGAAATGGGGGAAAATGGGGGGAAATGAGGGGAAATGGAGGAAAATGGGGGGAAATGGGGGGAAATGGGAAATGGAGGGAAATGGGGGGAAATGGGGGGAAATGGGAAATGGAGGGAAATGAGGGGAAATGGGGGAAAATGGGGGAAAATGGGGGAAAATGGGGGAAAATGAGGGGAAATGGGAAAAATGAGGGGAAATGGGGGGAAATGAGGGGAAATGGAGGGAAATGGGGAAAAATGGGGGAAAATGAGGGGAAATGGGGGGGAAATGGGGGAAATGGGGGAAATGGGAAAAATGAGAGGAAATGGGGAAATGAGGGAAAAGGGGGAAAATGAGGGAAAATGGGGGAAATGGGGAAAAATGAGGGGAAATGGGGAAAAAGGAGGGGAAATGGGGAAAAAGGAGGGGAAATGGGGAAAAAGGAGGGGAAATGGGGGAAAATGGGAGGAGGGGGGGAAATGAGGGGTGGGGAAATGGGGGAAATGAGGGGGAATGGGGGGGGAGGGAAATGGGGGGGAAGAGGGGGAAATGGAGGGGAAATGGGGAGGAAATGGGGGGGGAATGGAGGGGAAATGGGGGGGAAATGGGGGGGAAATGGAGGGGAAGTGGGGGGGAAGTGGGGGGGAAATGGGGGGAAATGAGGGGGGAAATGGAGGGGAAATGGGGGGGAAATGGGGGGAGATGGGGGGGAAAGGGGAAAAAGGGGGGGGAAATGGGGGGGAAGTGGGGGGGAAATGGGGGGGAAAGGGGGAGGAAATGGAGGGGAACTGGGGAGGAAGTGGGGGGGAAATGGGGGGCCACCAAGAGGTCCTCATGGCCACCAAGAGCCCCCTGGGTTCCCATGGCCACCAAGAGATCCCCGTGGCCACCAAGAGGTCCCTGTGGCTACCAAGAGCCCCTTGGGTCTCTGTGGCCACCCAGAGGTCCCTGTGGCCACCAAGAGATCCCCATGGCCACCAAGAGGTCCTGGTGGCCACCCAAGGATCCCTGTGGCCACCAAAAGATCCCCATGGCCACCAAGGGTTCCCATGGCCACCCAGAGGTCCCTGTGGCCACCAAGAGGTCCCTGTGGCCACCAAGAGGTCCCTGTGGCCACCAAGAGCCCCTTGGGTCTCTGTGGCCACCCAGAGGTCCCTGTGGCCACCAAGAGATCCCCGTGGCCACCAAGAGCCCCCTGGGTCCCCATGGCCACCCAGACGTCCCTGTAGTCACCAAGAGGTCCCTGTGGCCACCAAGAGATCCCCATGGCCACCAAGAGCCCCTTGGGTCCCTGTGGCCACTCAGGGATCCCCATGGCCACCAAGAGATCCTCATGGCCACCCAGAGGTCCCCGTGGCCACCCAGAGATCCTCATGGCCACCAAAAGATCCCCATGGCCACCAAGGGTTCCCATGGCCACCCAGAGGTCCCTGTGGCCACCAAGAGGTCCCTGTGGCCACCAAGAGGTCTCCATGGCCACCAAGAGGTCCCTGTGGCCACCCAGGGATCCCTGTGGCCACCAAAAGGTCCCCATGGCCACCAAGAGCCCCTTGGTTCTCTGTGGCCACCCAGAGGTCCCCATGGCCACCAAGTGATCCCCGTGGCCACCAAGAGCCCCTTGGGTCTCTGTGGCCACCCAGAGATCCTCATGGCCACCAAAAGATCCCCATGGCCACCAAGAGGTCCCTGTGGCCACCCAAGGGTCCCCATGGCCACCAAGAGGTCCCTGTGGCCACCAAGAGGTCCCTGTGGCCACCAAGAGATCCCCGTGGCCACCCAGAGGTCCCCGTGGCCACCGTGAGAGCCCCATGGCCACCAAGAGCCCCCTGGGTCCCCATGGCCACCAAGAGATCCCCGTGGCCACCAAGAGGTCCCCATGGCCATCAAGAGGTCCCTGTGGCCACCAAGAGATCCCCATGGCCACCAAGAGCCCCTTGGGTCTCTGTGGCCACTCAGGGATCCTCATGGCCAACAAAAGATCCCCATGGCCACCAAGGGTTCCCATGGCCACCCAGAGGTCCCTGTGGCCACCAAGAGATCCCCGTGGCCACCAAGAGCCCCCTGGGTCCCCATGGCCACCCAGACGTCCCTGTGGCCACCAAGAGATCCTCATGGCCACCAAGAGGTCCCTGTGGCCACCCAGAGGTCCCTGTGGCCACCCAGGGATCCCTGTGGCCACCAAAAGGTCCCCATGGCCACCAAGAGCCCTTTGGGTCCCCATGGCCAGCCAGGGATCCCCGTGGCCACCAAAAGGTCCCCATGGCCACCCAGAGGTCCCCATGGCCACCAAGAGGTCCTGGTGGCCACCCAAGGATCCCTGTGGCCACCAAAAGATCCCCATGGCCACCAAGGGTTCCCATGGCCACCCAGAGGTCCCCATGGCCACCCAGAGGTCTCCATGGCCACCAAGAGGTCCCTGTGGCCACCCAGGGATCCCTGTGGCCACCAAAAGGTCCCCATGGCCACCAAGAGCCCCTTGGGTTCCCGTGGCCACCCAGGGATGGGGAGGGGACAATGGGTGGGTGGGTGGGTGGGTGCGTCCTGGGTGGGATGATGATGGGTGGGTGGGTGATGGGTGGGGGGTGGTGAGATCGTGGGTGGGACAATGGGTGGGATATGGGTGGGGGGGGTTGGGGGGGGGTGTGGGTGGGGGGCGGGGTGATGGGGGGATGGGATCATGGGTGGGGTATTGGGTGGTGGGATCGTGGGTGGGACAAGGGGTGGGATATTGAGTGGGTGGGGGGTGATGGGTGGGGGTGGGATGGTGATGGGTGGGGGTGGGTGGGATGATGATGGGTGATGGGTGGGGGGGGTGGGTGTGGGTGGGGTGGGTGGGGTGGGGGGTGGGTGTGGGGGGTGTGGGGTGAGGGGTGGTGGATCATGGGTGGGATATTGGGTGGGTGGGGTGATGATGGGTGATGGGTGGGTGGGGGTGGGTGGTGGGTGTGTGGGGGGGTGATGGGTGGGTGATGGGTGATGGGTG
The DNA here is from genome assembly GCA_023079485.1 of Archilochus colubris. Classification (NCBI taxonomy): domain Eukaryota; kingdom Metazoa; phylum Chordata; class Aves; order Apodiformes; family Trochilidae; genus Archilochus; species Archilochus colubris. The sequence continues at coordinate 81,593 of JALBCY010000038.1, forward strand.
GGGGGGTGGGTGGGTGCGTCCTGGGTGGGATGATGATGGGTGGGTGGGTGATGGGTGGGGGGTGGTGAGATCGTGGGTGGGACAATGGGTGGGATATTGGGTGGGTGGGGGGTGGGGTGATGATGAGTGGGAGGTGGGGTGGTGGGTGGGTCCTGGGTGGGATGGTGGTGATGGGGGAGGGTGATGGGGGGGGTGGGATCATGGGTGGGGATTGGGTAGGTGGTGGGTGGGATGATGATGGGTGGATGGGTGGGTGGGTGGGGGTGGGAGGGGGGGGTGATGGGTGTGTGGGTGATGAGTGGGTGTGGGGGGGGTGTGATGGGTGGGGGGTGGGTGGGATGATGGGTGATGGGTGGGGTGGGGGGTGGGTGTTTGATGAGTGGGGGGTGATGGGTGGGTGTGGGGGGCGTGTGATTGGTGGGGGTGTGATGGGTGGGGGGTGGGTGATAGGTACTGGGTGGGTGGGTGGTGGGTGTGTGTGGGGGGGTGGGGGGGTGTGTGATGGGTGGGGGGTGTGGGGGGTGGGTGGGATGATGGGTGGGGGGTTTGTGATGGGTGGGGGGTGGGATCACGGGTGGGATATTGGGTGGTGGGATTGTGGGTGGGATATTGAGTGGGTGGGGGGTATGGGGGGGTGTGGGGGGGTGGTGGGGTGGGTGGGTGATGAGTGGGGGGTGATGGGTGGGTGTGATGGGTGGTGGTGGGTGGGGGGTGATGATGATGGGTGGATGGTGGTGATGGGTGGGGGTGATGGGTGGGGGGTGGTGAGATCGTGGGTGGGACAATGGGTGGGATATTGGGTGGGTGGGGGTGGGGTGATGATGAGGTGGAGGGTGGGTGGGGGTGTGGGTGGGGGTGGTATGGGTGGGGGGTGGGAGGGGGAGGGTGATGGTGGGGGTGGGGTGATGAGTGGGTATGGGGGGGGTGGGATGGGGGGGTGGGTGGGATGATGGGTGATGGGTGGGGGGTGGGTGGGGGGCGGGGTGATGGGTGTGTGGGTGATGGGTGGGTGTGGGGGGGGTGGGATGGGGGGGGTGGGATGATGATGGGTGGTGGGTGGGGTGGGTGTGTGTGAGATGGGTGGGTGATGAGTGGGGGGGTGACGGGTGGTGGGACTGGGTGGGACACGGGGTGGGATATTGAGTGGGTGGGGAGTGATGGGTGGGGGTGGGTGGGATGCTGGGTGATGGGTGGGGGGGATGTGGGTGTGTGTGGGGTGGGTGTGTGATGAGTGGGGGGGTGATGGGTGGGTGTGTGGGGGGGTGTGATGGGTGGGGGGTGGGTGGGGTGATGGGTGGGGGGATCATGGGTGGGATATTGGGTGGGTGGGGTGATGATGGGTGATGGGTGGGGGGTGGGTGGGTCGGTCCTGGGTGGGATGGTGATGATGGGTGGGTGATGGGTGGTGGGATCATGGGTGGGACAAGGGGTGGGATATTGGGTGGGTGGTGGGTGGGGTGATGATGAGTGGGAGGTGGGGTGGTGGGTGGGTCCTGGGTGGGATGGTGGTGATGGGGGAGGGTGATGGGGGGGGTGGGATCATGGGTGGGGGGTGGGTGGGGTATTGGGTGGGTGGGGGGTGGGTAGGATGATGAGTGATGGGTGGGGGGAGTGTGTGTGGGGTGTGTGGGTGGGGGGTGGGATGGGTGGGGGGGTGAGTGGGGAGGGGGTGATGGGTGATGGGTGGGGGGTGGGGTGTGGGGGTGGTGGGGGTGTGGGTGGGGGGGGTGATGGGTGTGGGTGATGGGTGGGTATGGTGGATGGGTGTGGGGTGGGAAGGATAGTGATGGGTGGTGGGGTGGTGGGGGTGGGTGTGATGTGGGTGGGGGTGGATGGGTGGGGGTGGGTGATAGGACTGGGTGGGTGTGGTGAGTGTGTGTGTGGGGGTGTGATGGGTGATGGGTGGGGGTGTGGGGTGGGTGTGATGATGGGTGGGGGTTGGATGGGTGGGGGGTGGATCACGGGTGATATTGGGTGGTGGGATGTGGGTGGGATGATGGGTGATGGGTGGTGGGTGTGTGTGGGGGGGGTGTGATGGGTGGGGGGCGGGGGGTGGGGGTTGGGGGGATGATGGGTGGGATTGGGTGGTGGTGGGTGGGGGGTGCTGGGTGGGGGGTGCTGGGTGGGTGGGGGGGGTGTGGGTGGGGGTGGGATGGGTGGGGGAATCATGGGTGGATATTGGGTGGGTGGGGTGATGATGGGTGATGGGTGGGGGTGGGTGTGTGGGGGGTGGGTGGGTGATGAGTGGGGGGGTGATGGGTGGGTGTGATGGGTGGGGGGTGGGTGGTTGAGGGGTGATGATGATGGGTGGGGGGTTTGTGATGGGTGGGGGGTGGGATCACGGGTGGGATATTGGGTGGTGGGATTGTGGGTGGGATATTGAGTGGGTGGGGGGTGATGGGGGGGTGTGGGGGGGTGGGTGATGGGTGGGGGGTGCTGGGTGGGTGTGTGGGGGGGTGTGATGGGTGGGTGGGTGGGGTGTGGGTGATGGGTGGGGGGTGATGGGGGGGTGTGGGGGGGTGTGGGGGGGTGGGTGTGGGTGTGGGGTGCTGGGTGGGGGGTGCTGGGTGCTGGGTGTGGGGTGCTGGGTGTGGGGTGCTGGGTGCTGGGTGGGGGTCTCTCTCTCTCTGTCCTGCAGCCGCCGTTTGCTCAGCAGAAGCCATGAGGAGATTTATTGGGGAGACCCCTCCTGAACCCCAAATCCCCCCTGGGAACCCCAAATCCCCCTTTGGGGACCCCCAGATCCCCCTTAGGACCCCTCAGATCCCCCTTGGGAACCCCAAATCCTCCTTGGGAACCCCAAATCCTCCTTGGGACCCCAAATCCCCCCTGGGGACCCCAAATCCCCTTTGGGAACCCCAAATCCCTCTTGGGACCCCAAAATCCACCTTGGGGACCCCAAATCCCCTTTGAGGACCCCAAATCCCCTTTGGGAACCCCAAATCCCCCCTGGGAACCCCAAATCCCCCTTGGGAACCCCCAGGTCCCCTTTGGGAACCCCAAATCCCCTTTGGGGACCCCAAATCCTCCTTGGGAACCCCAAGATCCCCTTTGGGTCCCCAAATCCCCCCTTGGCAACCCCAAAATCCTCCTTGGGAACCCCCAGAGCCTCCTTGGGAACCCCAAATCCTCCCTGGGAACCCCAAATCCCCTTTGGGAACCCCCAGATCCCCCCTGGGAACCCCAAATCCCTCTTGGGACCCCAAATCCCCTTAGGGGACCCCAAATCCCCCCTGGGAACCCCCAGATCCTCCCTTGGGACCCCAGATCCTCCCTGGGAACCCCCAAATCCCTCTTGGGACCCCAAATCCCCCCTGGGAACCCCAAATCCTCCTTGGGACCCCAAAATCCCCTTAGGGAACCCCAAATCCCCTTTGGAGACCCCAAAATCCCCTTTGGGACCCCAAATCCCTCTTGGGAACCCCAAATCCTCCTTGGGACCCCAAATCCCCTTTGGGAACCCCCAGGTCCCCTTTGGGACCCCAAATCCTCCCTGGGAACCCCCAAATCCCCTTTGAGGACCCCAAATCCCTCTTGGAACCCCAAATCCCCTTTGGGACCCCAAATCCCCTTTGGGAACCCCAAAATCCCTCTTGGGAACCCCAAATCCTCCTTGGGAACCCCAAATCCCCTTTGGGAACCCCCAGGTCCCCTTTGGGACCCCAAATCCTCCCTGGGAACCCCCAAATCCCCTTTGAGGACCCCAAATCCCCCCTGGGAACCCCAAATCCCCCTTGGGAACCCCAAATCCCTCTTGGGACCCCAAAATCCACCTTGGGGACCCCAAAATCCCCTTAGGGGACCCCAAATCCCCTTTGAGGACCCCAAATCCCCTTTGGGGACCCCAAATCCCCCTTAGGACCCCTCAGATCCCCCTTGGGAGCCCCAGATCCCCCCTGGGAACCCCAAATCCCTCTTGGGACCCCAAAATCCTCCTTGAGAACCCCAAATCCCCCCTGGGGACCCCAAATCCCCCTTGGGAACCCCAAATCCTCCTTTGGGAACCCCAAATCCCCTTTGGGGACCCCAAATCCCCTTTGGGAACCCCCAATCCCCTTTGGGGACCCCCAAATCCCCTTTGGGAACCCCAAAATCCCCCCTGGGAACCCCCAATCCTCCTTGGGAGCCCCAAATCCCCTTTGGGACCCCCAGATCCCCCTTAGGACCCCTCAGATCCCCCTTGGGAACCCCAAAATCCCCCCTGGGAACCCCAAATCCCTCCTTGGGAACCCCAAATCCCCTTTGGGAACCCCAAATCCCCTCTGGGAACCCCAAAATCCCCCTGGGAACCCCAAATCCTCCTTGGGAACCCCAAATCCTCTTTGGGAACCCCCAGATCCCCCCTGGGAACCCCAAATCCCTCTTGGGAACCCAAATCCCCCTTGGGAACCCCAAATCCCCTTTGGGAACCCCCAGGTCCCCTTTGGGAACCCCAAATCCCCTTTGGGGACCCCAAATCCTCCTTGGGAACCCCAAATCCTCCTTGGGAACCCCAAAATCCCTTATTGGGAACCCCAAATCCCCTTTGGGACCCCAAATCCCCCTTGGGAATCCCCAGATCCCCTTTGGGAACCCCAAAATCCCCCTTGGGACCCCAGATCCCCCCTGGGAACCCCAAATCCCCTTTGGGAACCCCCAGATCCCAGGAGGAACTTGGGGACCCCCAGATCTCAGGAGGCTCTGTGGGACCCCCCAGTCCTGGGGGGCTCTATGGGACCCCCCAAATCCCAGGAGGCTCTGTGGGACCCCCCCCAAACCCCAGGAGCATCTTTGGGGTTCCCTAAATCCCAGCAGGATCTTTGGGGTCCCCCAACCCCCCAGAGGTTCTGTGGGACCCCCCCACACCCCAGCAGGATCTTTGGGACCCCCCAACCCCAGTAGGATTTTGGGGACCCCCCAGAACTCCAGAAGGATCTTTGGGACCCCCCAAATCCAAGCAGGATCTTTGGGGTCCCCCAACCCCCCAGAGGCTCTGTGGGACCCCCCCAACCCCAGGAGCATCTTTGGGGTCCCCCAAATCCCAGCAGGAGCTTTGGGACCCCCCAGTCCTGGGGGGCTCTGTGGGACCCCAAAATCCCTCAGAGGCTTCTGTGGGACCCCCCAAATCCCAGGAGGAGCTTTGGGATCCCCCAACCCCCCAGAGGCTCTGTGGGACCCCCCCAAATCCCAGGAGCATCTTTGGGGTCCCCCAAATCCCAGAAGGATCTTTGGGACCCCCCAAATCCCAGCAAGATCTTTGGGGTTCCCCAGATCCCAGGAGGATCTTTGGGGTCCCCCAGCCCCCCAGAGGCTCTGTGGGACCTCCCCAAACCCCAGTAGGGTTTTGGGGTCCCCTCAGAGCTGGGGGGCTCTGTGGGACCCCCCCAAACCCCCAGAGACTCTGTGGGACCCCCCAAACCCCAGGAGCACTTTGGGGCCCCCCAAATCCCAGCAGGATCTTTAGGAGCCCCCAAATCCCAGGAGGAGCTTTGGGACCCCCCAACCCCCCAGAGGCTCTGTGGGACCCCCCCAAACCCCAGGAGCATCTTTGGGGTTCCCCAAATCCCAGCAGGATTTTTAGGACCCCCCAAATCCCAGCAGGATCTTTGGGGTCCTCCCAACCCCAGGAAGATCTTTGGGACCCCCAACCCCCCAGAGGCTCTGTGGGACCCCCCCAAACCCCAGGAGCATCTTTGGGGTCCCCCAAATCCCAGGAGGAGCTTTGGGGTCCCCCAACCCCCCAGAGGCTCTGTGGGACCCCCCCAAACCCCAGGAGCATCTTTGGGGTCCCCAAATCCCAGGAAGATCTTTGGGGTCCCCCAGCCTCCCAGAGGCTCTGTGGGACCCCCAAAACCCCAGGAGGATTTTGGGGACCCCCCCAACCCCAGTAGGATCTTTGGGACCCCCCAACCCCCCATAGGGTCTATGGAACCCCCCAAATCCCAGGAGCATCTTTGGGGTTCCCCAAATCCCAGCAGGATCTTTAGGATCCCCCCAACCCCAGTAGGATTTTGGGGACCCCCCCAAACCCCAGGAGGATCTTTGGGACCCCCCAGTCCTGGGGGGCTCTGTGGGACCCCAAAATCCCTCAGAGGCTTCTGTGGGACCCCCCCAAACCCCAGGAGCATCTTTGGGGTTCCCTAAATCCCAGGAAGATCTTTAGGGTCCCCCAGCCCCCCAGAGGCTCTGTGGGACCCCCCCAACCCCATTAGGGTTTTGGGGTGCCCTCAGGGCTGGGGGGCTCTGTGGGACCCCCCCAAACCCCCAGAGACTCTGTGGGACCCCCCCAAACCCCAGCAGGATCTTTAGGATCCCCCCAAATCCCAGGAGCATCTTTGGGGTTCCCCAAATCCCAGGAGGATCTTTGGGGTCCCCCAGCCCCCCAGAGGCTCTGTGGGACCCCCCCAACCCCATTAGGGTTTTGGGGTCCCCTCAGAGCTGGGGGGCTCTGTGGGACCCCCCCACACCCCATTAGGGTTTTGGGGTCCCCTCAGGGCTGGGGGGTGACCCCGTAGACCTCGACCTCGCAGAGGCTGAGCTGCTCCTCCCGGCCCGGGACGGTGACGGTGACGAAACGGCCCCGAAGGCCCCGACAGCAAAGGACACTGAGGGACCCCGGGGACACCTCTGTGATCACCCCGCAGCTGTGGGGAGGGACAACACGGACACGGGTGGGTGTGGGAGAGGGTGTGGGGGGTGTGGAGTGGGGTGTGAGGTGGGTATTGGGGAGCATGGGGTGGATATGGGGGGGTGTGGGGTGGGTGTGGGTGGGGGACACCCCTGTGATCACCCTGCAGCTGTGGGGAGGGACAACACGGACACGGGTGGGTGTGGGAGAGTGTGGGGGGGGTGTGGGACACAGGGAGGGTTGTGGGGTGGGTATTGGGGGGTATGGGGTGGATATGGGACACGGGGTGGGGTATGGGGTGGGTGTGGGATATGGGTGGCGGACACCCCCGTGATCACCCCACAGCTGTGGGGACACCATGGACATGGGTGGGTGTGGGACACAGGGGGTGGTGTGGGGTGGGTATGGGGTGCGATATGGGACACGGGGTCAGTTTTGGGGTGGGTATGGGGTGGGATATGGGTGGGGGACACCCCCATGATCGCCCCTCAGCTGTGGGGACACCACGGACACGGGGGGGTGTGGGACACGGGGGGGTATGGGGTGTGGGGGGGTGTGGGGTGGGTATTGGGGAGTATGGGGTGGATATGGGACACGGGGTAGGACAAGGGACATGAGGTGGGGTATAGGGTGGGGGTATGGGTGGGGGACACCTCCGTGATCACCCCACAGCTGTGGGGACACCACGGACACGGGTGGGACACGGGACATGGGTGGGTATGGGGTGTGGGGGGTGTGGGGTGGGTATTGGGGGGTATGGGGTGGGATATGGGACACGGGGTCGGTTTTGGGGTGGGTATGGGGTGGGATATGGGTGGGGGACACCCCTGTGATCACCCTGCAGCTGTGGGGACACCACAGACACGGGTGGGTGTGGGACATGGGGGGGTATGGGGTGGGGGGGAGTGTGGGGTGGGTATTGGGGGGTATGGGGTGGGATATGGGTGGGACAAGGGACAGAGGGTGGGACATGGGTGGGGTGTGGGGTGGGACACAGGGTGGGGTATGGGGTGGGTATGGGTGGGGGACACTCCTGTGATCACTCCACAGCTGTGGGGACACCACGGACACGGGTGGGTGTGGGACACGGGGGGGGGGTGTGGGGTGTGGGGTGGGTATTAGGGGGTATGGGGTGGGTATGGGGTGTTATGTGGGTGGGGGACACCCCCGTGATCACCCCACAGCTGTGGGGAGGGACAACACGGACACGGGTGGGTGTAGGACACGGGTGGGTATGGGGTGGGGGGTGGCATTGGGGGTATGGGGTGGGATGTGGTGGGGACACCCCCGTGATCGCCCCACAGCTGTGGGGAGGGACACCACGAACACGGGTGGGTGTGGGACACAGGGGGGGTGTGGGGTGGGGTGTGGGGTGGGATATGGGACACGGCGTGGGGTATGGGGTGGGTGTGGGGTGGGTATGGGTGGGGGACACCTCCGTGACCACCCCGCAGCTGTGGGGAGGGACAACACGGACACGGGTGGGTGTGGGAGAGGGTGGGGGGGTGTGGGGTGAGGTGTGGGGTGGGTATTGGGGAGCATGGGGTGGATATGGGACACGGGGTGAGGTATGGGGTGGGTATGGGGTGGGTATGGGTGGGGGACACCCCCGTGATCACCCCACAGCTGTGGGGACACCACGGACACGAGTGGGTGTGGGACACGGGTGGGAGTGGGACGCGGGGATGGTGTGGAGTGGGGTATGGGACACAGGGAGGGGTGTGGGGTGGGTATTGGGGGGTATGGGGTGGGATATGGGGTGGGATATGGGTGGGGGACACCCCCGTGATCACCCCACAGCTGTGGGGAGGGACACCACGGACACGGGTGGGTGTGGGACACGGGGTGGGACATGGGTGGGGTGTGGGGTGGGATACAGGGTGGGGTGTGGCATGGGTATTGGGTGGGACAAGGGACATGAGGTGGGGTATAGGGTGGGGGTATGGGTGGGGGACACCCCCGTGATCACCCCACAGCTGTGGGGACACCACGGACACGGGTGGGACACGGGACATGGGTGGGTATGGGGTGGGGGGGGTGGTGGGGTGGGTATTGGGAGGTATGGGGTGGGTGTGGGTGGGGGACACCTCCGTGACCACCCCGCAGCTGTGGGGAGGGACAACACGGACACGGGTGGGTGTGGGAGAGGGTGGGGGGTGGGATATGGGGGGGGGGTGTGGGGGGGTTATGGGACACAGGGTGGGATATGGGGTGGGACAAGGGACATGGGGTGGGGTATGGGGTGGGACACAGGGTGGGACACGAGTGGGATATGGGGTGGGTGTGTGGGAGGGGTGGGGTGGGGTGTGGGGGGTATGGGGGGGGTATGGGTTGGATATGGGGTGGGATATGGGACATGGGGTGGGGTTTGGGGTGGGACACGGGTGGGATGGTGGGATATGGGGTGGTTATGGGGTGGGTATGGGGTGGGATACTGGCTGGGACAAGGGGTGGGACATGGGACACGGGGTGGGGTATGGGGTGGGTATTGGGGGGCTATGGGGTGGGATATGAGTGGGACACAGGGTGGGATGGTGGGTGGGAGAGTGGGTGGGACACTGGGTGGGATACGGGGATGGGGAGTGGGGGGATGATGGGTGGGATATGGGGTTGTAGGAGAGTGGGTGGTGGGGTGATGGGTGGGATGGGTGGTAATGGGATGGTGGGTGGGGTGGTGGGTGGTGGGATCATGAGTGGGGTGGTGGGTGAGGGGTGGGTGGGATGGTTGGGATCATGGGTGGGATATTGGGTGGTGGGATTGTGGGTGGGATGGGTGGTGATGGGACAGTGGGGTGGGAGGGGTGGGGGGTGGGACAGTGGGTGGTGGGCTCATGGGTGGGATGGGTGGTGGGGGGGTCATGAGTGGGATGGTGGGTGGGATATTGGGAGGTGGGATGATGGGTGGGGTGGGGGGTGGGATGGTGGGTGGGTAGAAGAGTGGGTGGTGGGCTCATGGGTGGGATGATGGGTGGGGTGGTGAGATGAGGGTTGGGATCATGGGTGGGATATTGGGTGGTGGGATGATGGGTGGTGATGGGACATGGGTGGGTTGGTGGGTGATGGGACATGGGTGGGGTGGTGGGTGGTGGGACAGTGGGTGATAAGATGGGTGGGATGGGTGGTGATGGGACAGTGAGTATGGTGTTGGGTGGTGGGTTGATGGGTGGGATGATGGGTGGGATGGGACAGTGGGTGGGATGGTGGTTGGGATCATGGGATGACTGTTGGGATGATGGGTGGGATGGTGGGTGTTGATGGGATCATGGGTGGGATCATGGGATGATGGTTGGGATGATGGGTGGGATCATGGGATGATGGTTGGGATGGTGGTTCAGATGATGGTTGGGATGATGGGATGGTGGTTGGAATGATTGTTGGGATGATGGGTGTTGATGATGGGTGCTGATGATGGGTGGGATGATGGTTGGGATGACAGGATGATGGTTGGGATCAGGGGATGATGGGTGGGATGATGGGTGGGATGATGGGATGATGGGTGGGATGGTGGGTGTTGATGGGACAGTGGGTGGGATGATGGTTGGGATCATGGGATGGTGGTTGGGATGATGGGTGCTGATGATGGGTGGGATCATGGGATGATTGTTGGGATGATGGGATGATGGTTGGGATGGTGGTTGGGATCATGGGATGATGGGTGGGTTGATGGGATGATGGGTGGGATGATGGGTGGGATCATGGGATGATTGTTGGGATCATGGGATGATGGTTGGGACGGTGGTTGGGATCATGGGATGATGGTTGGGACGGTGGTTGGGATGATGGGATGACTGTTGGGATGATGGGTGGGACGATGGTTGGGATGGTGGGATGGTGGTTGGGATGGTGGTTGGGATCATGGGATGATGGTTGGGATGATGGGATCATGGGTGGGACGATGGTTGGGATGGTGGGATGGTGGTTGGGATCATGGGATGATGGTTGGGTTGATGGGTGGGATCATGGGATGATGGGATGATGGTTGGGTTGATGGGATGATGTTTGGGATGATGGTTGGGATGATGGGATGATGGTTGGGTTGATGGTTGGGATCATGGGATGATGGGTGGAATCATGGGTGTTGATGACGGTTGTCATGATGATTGGGATGATGGTTGGGATGGCGGGATGATGGTTGGGATCATGGGATGATTGTTGGGATCATGGGATGATGGTTGGGTTGATGGGTGGGATGGTGGGATGATGGTTGGGATGATGGGATGATGGTTGGGACGGTGGTTGGGATCATGGGATGACTGTTGGGATGATGGGTGGGACGATGGTTGGGATGATGGGATGGTGGTTGGGATCATGGGATGATGGTTGGGACGGTGGTTGGGACAGTGGGTGTTGATGATGGTTGGGATCATGGTTGGGCTCATGGGATGATGGTTGGGATGATGGGTGTTGATGGGACAATGGGTGGGATGATGTTTGGGATGATGGTTGGGATGATGGGTGGGATGATGGGATGATGGTTGGGATGATGGGATGATGGTTGGGACGGTGGTTGGGATCATGGGATGATGGGTGGGATGATGGTTGGGGTGGTGGTTGGGATCATGGGATGATGGTTGGGATGATGGGATGATGGTTGGGCCGGTGGTTGGGATCATGGGATGACTGTCGGGATGATGGGTGGGATGATGATTGGGATGGTGGGATGGTGGTTGGGATGATGGGATGATGGTTGGGATGATGGGTGGGACGATGGTTGGGATGATGGGTGGGATCATGGGATGATGGGTGGGATGACGGGATGATGGTTGGGACGGTGGTTGGGATCATGGGATGATGGTTGGGTTGATGGGATGATGGGTGGGATGACGGGTGGGATCATGGGATGATTGTTGGGATGATGGGATGATGGGTGGGACGATGGTTGGGATAGTGGGTGGGATCATGGGATGATGGGTGGGATGATGGTTGGGATGGTGGGATGGTGGTTGGGATGCTGGGTGCTGATGATGGCTGGGATGATGGTTGGGATGGTGGTTGGGATCATGGGATGATGGTTGGGTTGATGGGATGATGGGTGGGATGATGGTTGGGATGATGGTTGGGATCATGGGATGACTGTTGGAATGATGGTTGGGACGATGGTTGGGATGGTGGGATGGTGGTTGGGATCATGGGATGATGGGTGGGATGATGGGATGATGGTTGGGATGATGGGATGATGGTTGGGTTGATGGGATGACTGTTGGGACGATGATTGGGATGGTGGGATGGTGGTTGGGACGCTGGGTGCTGCTGACCCCACTGGTGACGTCACCCCCAGGTGTGGGATTTCCCCCCGGCTCTCACATGGGGTTGTCCTTTCCCCGTTCCCCCGCCGCGTCCCCCACGTGGATCCGGGCTCCCCGGAGCCGTTCCCAGCAGCAATCCCGACGATTTTGGACCAAAACCGCGGCCACCGGGAAGGTCCCGCCCAGGTCCAGGCTCCACCAGGGCTCCCGTTCCCTCCGGGTGTGGCTGCAGGAGCCCCGATCCCAAATCCCATCCCTGTTCCCGTCCACGGCCCCGCTGGCTGCTCCGAAGGCGTTGGAAGTGGAGGATTGGGTGACCCGCTGGTCCCGGGCGAGGTTGGGAGCTGCTGGGAATGGGATCAGGAGGAGTGGGATCAGGAGGAGTGGGATCAGGAGGAGTGGGATCTCCAGGAGTGGGGATGGGATCAGGAGGAGTGGGATCAGGAGGAATGGGATCAGGAGGAGTGGGATCAGGAGGAGTGGGATCGCTGGGAATGGGATCAGCAGGAATGGGATCTCCAGGAGTGGGGATGGGATCAGCAGGAATGGGATCGCTGGGAATGGGATCTCTGGGAATGGGATCTCTGGGAATGGGATCTCCAGGAGTGGGGATGGGATCAGGAGGAACAGGGATGGGATCAGCAGGAATGGGATCTCTGGGGATGGGGATGGGATCAGCAGGAATGGGATCTCTGGGGATGGGATCTCTGGGAATGGGATCAGCAGGAATGGGGGTGGGATCATAAGGAATGGGATCTCCAGGAATAGGATCTCTGGGAATGGGATCTCTGGGAATGGGATCTCTGGGAATGGGGATGGGATCAGTAGGAATGGGATCAGTGTGTGACAGAGGGGTCAGTGAGTGTGACAGGGGTGTCAGTGGGGGTGTGACAGTGGGTGTAACAGGGGTGACAATGGGTGTGACAGGGGTATCAGTGGGTGTGACAGAGGTGACAATGGGTGTGACAGGGGTGTCACAGTGGGTGTGACAGAGGTGACAATGGGGGTGACAGAGATGTCAGTAGTGTCAGTGAGTGTGACAGAGGTGGCAGTGGTGTCAGTGGGTGTGACAGAGGTGTCACAGTGGGTGTGACAGGGGTGTCAGTGGGTGTGACAGAGGTGACAATGGGTGTGTCAGAGGTGTCAGAGGGGTCAGTGGGTGTGACAGAGGTGACAATGGGGGTGACAGAGATGTCAGTAGTGTCAGTGGGTGTGACAGAGGTGGCAGTGGTGTCAGTGGGTGTGACAGAGGTGTCACAGTGGGTGTGACAGGGGTGTCAGTGGGTGTGACAGAGGTGACAATGGGTGTGTCAGAGGTGTCAGAGGGGTCAGTGGGTGTGACAGAGGTGACAATGGGGGTGACAGAGGTGTCAGAGGGGTCAGTGGGTGTTTCAGGAGTGTCACAGTGGGTGTGACAGAGGTGACAGTGGGGGTGACAGAGATGTCAGTGGTGTCAGTGGGCGTGACAGAGGTGACAGAGGTGTCAATGGGTGTGACAGAGGTGACAGAGGTGACAATGGGGGTATCAGAGGTGTCAGTGGGTGTGACAGAGGTGACAATGGGGGCGTCGGTCACCTCGGGGCAGGGGGGAGCATCCCTGCTGCAGCACCTCCACCTCGCAGAGCATCAGGGAATCCTCCCGGTGGGGCAGCAGGATGGAGACGAAGCGACCGAGGGCACCGGAACAGCAAACGGTGCTGAGGGACCCGAACCCAACCTCGGTGATGGTGCCACAGCTGGGAGAGGGGAGAGGAGGTGAGCAGGGGGGATGGAGGGGGACTGGGAGGAGGAGGAGAAGGAGGAGGAAGAGGAGAGGAGGAGGAAGAAGATGATGATGATGATGATGATGATGATGATGATGATGATGATGATGATGATGATGATGATGATGATGATGATGATGATGGTGATGATGATGATGATGATGGCAGAAAGATGATGATGATGATGATGATGATGATGATGATGATGATGATGATGATGGAAGATGATGATGATGATGATGATGATGATGATGATGATGATGATGTGATGATGATGATGATGATGATGATGATGATGATGATGATGATGATGATGATGATGATGATGGAGGAAGATGATGATGATGATGATGATGATGATGATGATGGGATGATGATGATGATGATGATGATGATGATGATGATGAGGAATGATGATGATGATGATGATGGGATGAGATGATGATGATGATGATGATGATGATGATGATGATGATGATGATATGATGATGATGATGATAAGATGATGATGATGATGATGATGATGATGATGATGATGGAGGAAGAGGAAGAGGAAGAGGAAGAGGAAGAGGAAGAGGAAGAGGAAGAGAGAAGGAGGAGGAGGAGGAGGAAGAGGAAGAGGAAGAGGAAGAGAGAAGGAGGAGGAAGAGGAGGAGGAGGAGGAGGAGGAAGAGGAGGAGGAGGAGGAGGAGGAGGAGGAGGAGGAGGAGGGGAGGAGGAGGAAGAGGAAGAGGAAGAGGAAGAGGAAGAGGAAGAGGAAGAGGAAGAGGAAGAGGAGGAAGAAGAGGAGGAAGAAGAAGAGGAAGAAGAGAGGAGGAGGAAGAGAAGGAGGAGGAGACTAGGAGATGAAGACAAGGAGAAGGAAGAGGAAGAAGAGAGGAGGAGGAAGAGAAGGAGGAGAAGAGTGAAGACAAGGAGGAGGAAGAGGAAGGTGAGGAGGAGAGGGAAGAGGAGGAAGAGGAGGAGGAGGGAAAAGATGAAGGTTAAAAGGAGGAGGAGGAAGAGAAGGATGATGGTGAGGAGAAGGGGCAGGAAGAGATAAAGAGGAGAAGGAGGAGATGGAGGAGGAGGAGGAGGATGAAGGAGAAGAAGGGGAGGAGGAGAAAGATCAGGAGAAGGAGGAGGAGAGGAATAACGATAAGGATGAGGATGAGGAGGAGGAGGATGAAGAGGAGAAGGAGGAGGACAAGGAAGAAAATGAGGAAGGGAAGGATGAGGATGAGGGTGATGAGAAGGATGAGGATGAAGAGGAGGAGGAGAGCAGTGAGAGCAAGGGGAACGTGGAGTGTAAGGAGGAGGAAGAAGAGGAAGAGGATGAGAAGGAGAAAGAGGAGGAGGATGAGGAGAATGATGAAGAGAACAAGGAGAAGGAAGAGGAGGAAGAGGATGAGGAGGAAGAGGATGATGATGAGATTGATGAGATTGTCCAAGGAGAAGGAAGAGCAGGGGAAAGAGGAGGAGGAAAAGGTTGATGAGGAGAAAAGTGAGAACAAGGAGAAGGAAGGGCATGAGGAGGAGGAGGAGGAAGAAGAGGAGGAGGAGAAAGGAGGATGATGAGAATGATGAAGAGAACAAGGAGAAGGAGGAGGAGAAAGAGGAGGATGATGAGAAGAATGATGAGAACAAGAAGAAAAAGCATGAGGAGAAGGAGGAAGAGAATGATGATGAGATTGTCCAAGGAGAAGGAAGAGCAGGAGAAAGAGGAGGAGGAGGAAGAGGAGGAGGAGAAGGAGAAAGGAGGAGGATGAGGAAAAAATAACGAGAAGGAAGGGCATGAGGAGGAGGAGGAGGAGAAAGGAGGAGGAGGAGGAGAATGATGAGAACAAGGAGAAGGAGGAGGAGGAAGAGGATGAAGACAAGGAGAAAGAGGAGGAGGATGAGGAGAATGATGAAGAGAACAAGGAGGAGGAAGAGCACAAGGAGGAGGAGGAAGAGGATGATGATGAGATTGTCCAAGGAGAAGGAAGAGCAGGAGAAAGAAGAGGAGGAAGAGGTTGATGAGGAGAAAAGTGAGAACAAGGAGAAGGAAGGGCATGAGGAGGAGGAGGAGGAGGAAGAAGAGGAGGAGAATGATGAGGAGAAGAAAAAGGAGGAAGAGGATGAGGATAAGGAGAAAGTAGGATGATGAGGAGAACAAGGAGAAGGAAGAGCACGAGGAGGAGGAGGAGGAAGAGGATGATGATGATGGTGATGATGAGGAGATTGATGAGATTGTCCAAGGAGAAGGAAGAGCAGGAGAAAGAGGAGGAGGAGGAGGAGAATGAGAATGATGAAACAAGGAAGAGCAGAAGGAGGAGGAGGAGGAAGAGGAGGAGGAGAAGGAGAAAGAGGAGGATGATGATGAGAATGATGAGGAGAACAAGGAGAAAGAAGATCATGAGGATGATGATGACGAGATTGTCCAAGGAGAAGGAAGAGCAGGAAAAAGAGGAGGAGGAAGAGGTTGATGAGGAGAAAAAGGAGAACAAGGAGAAGGAAGAGAAGGAAGAGGATGAGGACGAGGATGAGGAGAAGGAGAAAGGAGGATGATGAGGAGAACGATGAAGAGAGCAAGGGGAAGGGAGAGCACGAGGAGGAAGAGGATGAGATTGATGAGATTGTCCAAGGAGAAGGAAGAGCAGGAGAAAGAGGAGGAGGAGGAGAAAAAAGATGAGGATAAGGAGAAAGAGAAGGATGATGAGAATGAGGAGAACCAGGAGAAAGAAGAGCACGAGGATGATGATGATGAGATTGATGAGATTGTCCAAGGAGAAGGAAGAGCAGGAGAAAGAGGAGGAGGAAAAGGTTGATGAGGAGAAAAAGGAGAACAAGGAGAAGGAAGGGCATCAGGAGGAGGAGGAGGAGGAGGAGAAAGGAGGATGATGAGGAGAATGGTGAGAACAAGGAGAAGGAAGAGGAGGAAGAAGATGAGGAGAAGGAGAAAGAGGAGGATGATGAGGAGAATGATGAGAACAAGAAGGAAGAGCACGAGGAGGAGGAGGAAGAGGATGATGATGATGAGATTGCCCAAGGAGAAGGAAGAGCAGGAGAAAGAAGAGGAGGAGGAAGAGGAGGAGGAGAAGGAGAAAGGAGGAGGATGAGGAAAAAATAATGAGAAGGAAGGGCATGAGGAGGAGGAGGAGGAGAAAGGAGGAGGAGGAGGAGGAGGAGAATGATGAGAACAAGGAGAAGGAGGAGGAGGAAGAGGATGAGGAGAATGAGAAAGAGGAGGATGATGAGGAGAATGATGAGAACAAGAAGGAAGAGCACGAGGAGGAGGAGGAAGAGGATGATGATGAGATTGTCCAAGGAGAAGGAAGAGCAGGAGAAAGAAGAGGAGGAGGAAGAGGAGGAGAAGGAGAAAGGAGGAGGATGAGGAAAAAATAATGAGAAGGAAGGGCATGAGGAGGAGGAGAAGGAGAAAGGAGGAGGAGGAGGAGAATGATGAGAACGAGGAGAAGGAGGAGGAGGAAGAGGATGAGGAGAAGGAGAAAGAGGAGGAGGATGAGGAGAATGATGAAGAGAACAAGGAGAAGGAAGAGCACGAGGAGGAGGAAGAGGATGAGAATGAGATTGATGAGATTGTCCAAGGAGAAGGAAGAGCAGGAGAAAGAGGAGGAGGAAAAGGTTGATGAGGAGAAAAGTGAGAACAAGGAGAAGGAAGGGCATGAGGAGGAGGAGGAGGAAGAGGATGATGATGATGGTGATGATGAGGAGATTGATGAGATTGCCGAAGGAGAAGGAAGAGCAGGAGAAAGAGGAGGAGGAGGAGGAGAATGAGAATGATGAAACAAGGAGGAAGAGCAGAAGGAGGAGGAGGAGGAAGAGGATGAGAAGGAGAAAGAGGAGGATGATGATGAGAATGATGAGGAGAACAAGGAGAAAGAAGATCATGAGGATGATGATGATGAGATTGTCCAAGGAGAAGGAAGAGCAGGAAAAAGAGGAGGAGGAAAAGGTTGATGAGGAGAAAAAGGAGAACAAGGAGAAGGAAGAGAAGGAAGAGGATGAGGACGAGGATGAGGAGAAGGAGAAAGGAGGATGATGAGGAGAACGATGAAGAGAGCAAGGGGAAGGGAGAGCAGGAGGAGGAAGAGGATGAGATTGATGAGATTGTCC
The DNA here is from genome assembly GCA_023079485.1 of Archilochus colubris. NCBI lineage: Eukaryota > Metazoa > Chordata > Aves > Apodiformes > Trochilidae > Archilochus > Archilochus colubris. Next base: position 99,307 of record JALBCY010000038.1, read on the forward strand.
AAGGAGAAGGAAGAGCAAGAGAAAGAGGAGGAGGAGGAGAAAAAGGATGAGGATAAGGAGAAAGAGAAGGATGATGAGAATGAGGAGAACCAGGAGAAAGAAGAGCACGAGGATGATGATGATGAGATTGATGAGATTGTCCAAGGAGAAGGAAGAGCAGGAAAAAGAGGAGGAGGAAAAGGTTGATGAGGAGAAAAGTGAGAACAAGGAGGAGGAAGGGCATGAGGAGGAGGAGGAAGAGGAGGAGGAGAAAGGAGGATGATGAGGAGAATGGTGAGAACAAGGAGAAGGAAGAGGAGGAAGAAGAGGAGAAGGAGAAAGAGGAGGATGATGAGGAGAATGAGAACAAGAAGGAAGAGCACGAGGAGGAGGAGGAAGAGAAGGAGAAAGGAGGATGATGAGGAGAATGATGAGGAGAAGGAAAAGGAAGAGGAGGAAGAGGATGGGGAGAAAGAGGAGGATGATGAGAAGAATAATGAGAACAAGAAGAAAAAGCACGAGGAGGAGGAGGAAGAGGAGGAGGAAGAGGAGGAGGAGAAAGAGGAGAAAGAGGAGGAGAAAGAGGATGATGATGAGAACAATGAGAAGAACAAGGAGAAGGAAGATCATGATGATGATGATGATGAAGAAGAAGGGAGAGGCAGAGGAGGAGTCCCCATCCTCCTCGGGGGTCCCTGGGGGAAAGAGGAGGATGATGAGGAAAACGATGAAGAGAACAAGGAGAAGGAAGAGCACGAGGAGGAGGAAGAGGATGATGATGATGAGATTGTCCAAGGAGAAGGAAGAGCAGGAGAAAGAGGAGGAGGAAGAGGTTGATGAGGAGAAAAGTGAGAACAAGGAGAAGGAAGGGCATGAAGAGGAGGAGGAGAAAGGAGGATGATGAGAACGATGAAGAGAACAAGGAGAAGGAAGAGGAGGAAGAAGAGAAGAAGGAGAAAGAGGAGGATGATGAGGAGAATGATGAGAACAAGAAGGAAGAGCACGAGGAGGAGGAGGAAGAGGATGATGATGAGATTGTCCAAGGAGAAGGAAGAGCAGGAGAAAGAAGAGGAGGAGGAAGAGGAGGAGGAGAAGGAGAAAGGAGGAGGATGAGGAAAAAATAACGAGAAGGAAGGGCATGAGGAGGAGGAGGAGGAGGAAGGAGGAGGAGGAGGAGAATGATGAGAACAAAGAGAAGGAGGAGGAGGAGGAAGAGGATGAGGAGAAGGAGAAGGAGAAAGAGGAGGAGGATGAGGAGAATAATGAGAACAAGGAGGAGGAAGAGCACGAGGAGAAAGAGGAAGAGGAGAAGGAGAAAGGAGGATGATGAGGAGAATGATGAGGAGAAGGAAAAGGAAGAGGAGGAAGAGGATGGGGAGAAAGAGGAGGATGATGAGAAGAATGATGAGAACAAGAAGAAAAAGCACGAGGAGGAGGAGGAAGAGGAGGAGGAGGAGGAGAAAGAGGAGGAGGAGAAAGAGGAGAAAGAGGAGGAGAAAGAGGATGATGATGAGAACGATGAGAAGAACAAGGAGAAGGAAGATCATGATGATGATGATGATGATGAAGAAGAAGGGAGAGGCAGAGGAGGAGTCCCCATCCTCCTCGGGGGTCCCTGGGGGAAAGAGGAGGATGATGAGGAAAACGATGAAGAGAACAAGGAGAAGGAAGAGCACGAGGAGGAGGAAGAGGATGATGATGATGAGATTGTCCAAGGAGAAGGAAGAGCAGGAGAAAGAGGAGAAGGAAACGGTTGATGAGGAGAAAAGTGAGAACAAGGAGAAGGAAGGGCATGAGGAGGAGGAGGAGGAAGGAGGATGATGAGAACGATGAAGAGAACAAGGAGAAGGAAGAGGAGGAAGAGGATGAGGAGAAGGAGAAAGAGGAGGATGATGAGGAGAATGATGAGAACAAGAAGGAAGAGCACGAGGAGGAAGAGGAAGAGGAGGAGAAGGAGAAAGGAGGATGATGAGGAGAAGGAAAAGGAAGAGGAGGAAGAGGATGGGGAGAAAGAGGAGGATGAGGAGAAGAATGATGAGAACAAGAAGAAAAAGCACAAGGAGGAGGAGGAAGAGGAGGAGGAGGAAGAGGAGAAAGAGGAGGAGAAAGAGGATGATGATGAGAACGATGAGAAGAACAAGGAGAAGGAAGATGATGATGATGATGATGATGATGATGATGATGAAGAAGAAGGGAGAGGCAGAGGAGGAGTCCCCATCCTCCTCGGGGATCCCTGGGGGAACGAGGAGGATGATGAGGAAAACGATGAAGAGAACAAGGAGAAGGAAGAGCACGAGGAGGAGGAAGAGGATGAGAATGAGAAAGAGGAGGATGATGAGGAGAATGATGAGGAGAACAAGGAGAAGGAAGATCACGATGATGATGATGATGATGAAGAAGGGAGAGGCAGAGGAGGAGTCCCCATCCTCCTCGGGGGTCCCTGGGGGAAAGAGGAGGATGATGAGGAAAACGATGAAGAGAACAAGGAGAAGGAAGAGCACGAGGAGGAGGAAGAGGATGATGATGATGAGATTGTCCAAGGAGAAGGAAGAGCAGGAGAAAGAGGAGGAGGAAAAGGTTGATGAGGAGAAAAGTGAGAACAAGGAGAAGGAAGGGCATGAGGAGGAGGAGGAGGAAGAAGAGGAGGAGGAGAAAGGAGGATGATGAGAACGATGAAGAGAACAAGGAGAAGGAAGAGGAGGAAGAGGATGAGGAGAAGGAGAAAGAGGAGGATGATGAGGAGAATGATGAGAACAAGAAGGAAGAGCACGAGGAGGAGGAGGAAGAGAAGGAGAAAGGAGGATGATGAGTAGAATGATGAGGAGAAGGAAAAGGAAGAGGAGGAAGAGGATGGGGAGAAAGAGGAGGATGATGAGAAGAATGGTGAGAACAAGAAGAAAAAGCATGAGGAGGAGGAGGAGGAGGAGAAAGAGGAGAAGGAGGAGGAGAAAGAGGATGATGATGAGAACGATGAGAAGAACAAGGAGAAGGAAGATCATGATGATGATGATGATGATGATGATGATGATGATGAAGAAGAAGAGAGAGGCAGAGGAGGAGTCCCCATCCTCCTCGGGGGTCCCTGGGGGAAAGAGGAGGATGATGAGGAAAACGATGAAGAGAACAAGGAGAAGGAAGAGCACGAGGAGGAGGAAGAGGATGAGAATGAGAAAGAGGAGGATGATGATGAGAACAATGAGAAGAACAAGGAGAAGGAAGATCATGAGGATGATGATGATGATGATGAAGAATGGAGAGGCAGAGGAGGAGTCCCCATCCTCCTCAGGGGTCCCTGGGGGTCCCTGGGGTCTCACAGGGGGTTTCTCCTCCCGCGCTCATCCAAGGAGTCTCCCACATGGACCTGGGCTCCCTTGAGGCCTCTCCAGCCGCGGGGATGGGTGACGGTGACGGCGTAGACGCGGTACCGGCGGCCCAGGTCCACTCGCCACCAGGGTTCTGGTTCCTCCTGGGTTTGGGAGCAGGAACCTCTTTCCCAATCCACATCCCTGTTCCCATCCACCGCTTTTCCGGCGCCGCTTCCGACGTCCAAGGTGGAGGATTGGGTGGCGGGACGTCCCAGGGCCACGTTCTGAGCTGGGGGTGACAACGGGGGGTGGGTTAAGGACCTGTCCTTGGGGGGGGTTGTTTGTTGAGGGTGGTGGTGACCCCCCCATGGGACTCACCCCCCTCTGTGACCGTGCAGCTCTGCTCCATCACCTCGACCTCGCAGAGGCTGAGCCGCTCCTCCCGGCCCGGGATGGCGATGGTGACGTAACGGCCCCGGGAACCCCGGCAGCAAACGGTGCTGGTGGAACCAGGACCCGTGTCGGTGATGGTGCCACAGCTGTGAAAAGGGAGGGAGAGGAAGGTGAAGAGGAGGAGGAGGTGGTGGTGGTGGTGGAGATGGAGGAGGAGGAAGAGGTAGAGGAAGGTGAAGAGGAGAGGGAAGAGGAGGAGGAGGTGGTGGTGGAGGAGATGGAGGAGGAGGAAGAGGTAGAGGAAGGTGAAGAGGAGAGGGAAGAGGAGGAGGTGGTGGTGGAGATGGAGGAGGAGGAGAAGAAGGAGGAGGAGGAAGAAGAGGAAGAGGAGGAATAGGAAGAAGAGGAGGAAGAGGAGGAAGAGGAGGAAGAGGAGGAAGAGGAAGAAGAGGGGAGGAGGAGGAAGGGAAGAGGAGGAGATGGAGGATGAGGAGAAGGAGGAGGAGGAGAGAGAAGGAGGAGGAGGGAGAGGAGGGAGAGGAGGGAGTGGGAGAGGAAGAGGAGGAGGAGGAGAAGGAAGGTGAGGAAGAGAGGGAAGAAGAGGAGGAAGAGGGGGAGGAAGAGTAGGAGGAGACGAAGGATGAGGAGAAAGAGGATGATGATGGTGAGACTAAAGAAGAGGAGAAGAGGAAAAGGAAGAGAAGGAGGAGGAGGAAGGAAGATGAGGAGCAGAAGGAGGAGGAAGGGGAAGGTGAGGAGGAGAGGGAAGAGGAGGAGGAGGAGGAAGAGGAAGAGCAGAAAGATGAGGAGAAAGAGGATGATGAGGATAAAGAAGAGGGTGAGGAGGAGACAGAAGAGGAGAAGGAGGATGATGGGGATGGTATTTATGAGGATCAGGAGGAGGAATGGTTGGGTGGTGGGGATTTGGGTGCCAGTGAGTTGGTGTGGTATGAGTTGGGTGTTGGTGAGTTGGGTTGCGATGAGTTGGGTTGGGTTGAGTTGGGTTGCATTGAGTTGGGTGGTGATGGGTTGGCACAGTGGTGAGTTGGGTGGTGGAGAGTTGGGTTGCATTGAGTTGGGTGGTGATGGGTTGGCACAGTGGTGAGTTGGGTGGTGGAGAGTTGGGTTGGGTTGAGTTGGGTTGGGTTGAGTTGGGTTTGGGTTGAGTTGGGTTGAGTTGGGTTGAGTTGGGTTGGGTTGGGTTGAGTTGGGTGGTGGTGGGTTGGCACAGTGGTGAGTTGGGTGGTGGTGAGTTGGGTTGTGTTGAGTTGGGTTGCGTTGAGTTGGGTTGCGTTGAGTTGGCACAGTGGTGAGTTGGGTGTTGGAGAGTTGGGTGTTGGAGAGTTGGGTTGCGATGAGTTGGGTTGAGTTGGGTTTGGTTGGCACAGTGGTTATTTGGGTTGCGTTGAATTGGATTGGGTTGAGTTGGGTTGCGTTGGGTTGGGTGTTGGCGAGTTGGGTGGTGGAGAGTTGGGTTATGTTGAGTTGGGTGGTGGTGAGTTGGGTTGCGTTGAGTTGGGTTACGTTGAGTTGGGTTGCGTTGAGTTGGCACAGTGGTTATTTGGGTGTTGGAGAGTTGGGTGGTGGTGAGCTGGGTGGTGGAGAGTTGGGTTGCATTGAATTGGGTTGAGTTGAGTTGCGTTGCGTTGAGTTGGGTGGTGGTGGGTTGGCACGGTGGTGAGTTGGGTGGTGGAGAGTTGAGTGTTGGAGAGTTGGGTTGCGATGAGTTGGGTTGAGTTGGGTTTGGTTGGCACAGTGGTTATTTGGGTTGCGTTGAATTGGATTGGGTTGAGTTGGGTTGCGTTGGATTGGGTGTTGACGAGTTGGGTGGTGGAGAGTTGGGTTGCGTTGAGTTGGGTTACGTTGAGTTGGGTTGCGTTGAGTTGGGTTACGTTGAGTTGGGTTGCGTTGAGTTGGCACAGTGGTGAGTTGGGTGGTGGCGAGTTGGGTTGCGTTGAGTTGGGTGGTGGTGGGTTGGCACAGTGGTTATTTGGGTGTTGAAGAGTTGGGTGTTGGAGAGTTGGGTGTTGGAGAGTTGGGTTGCATTGAGTTGGGTTGAGTTGAGTTGGGTTGAGTTGCGTTGAGTTGAGTTGGGTTGGGTGGTGGTGGGTTGGCACAGTGGTGAGTTGGGTGGTGGAGAGTTGGGTGTTGGAGAGTTGGGTTGTGTTGAGTTGGGTTGAGTTGAGTTGGGTTGAGTTGGGTGGTGGTGGGTTGGCACAGTGGTGAGTTGGGTGTTGGAGAGTTGGGTGTTGGCGAGTTGGGTGTTGGCGAGTTGGGTGTTGGTGATTTGGCGCGGCGGCAATTCGGTGCGTGGGGATTGGCTGAGCAAGGAGTGGGCGCGGGGGGTTGGGTGTGGAGGGGGCGTGGCACCCCAAGGTGTGGTGGCCGGGTGACTCACACAGGGTTGCGGGTGCCGTGGGCAGCCAAGGAGTCCCCGACGTGGACGCGGGCGCCCTTGAGGCGGTGCCAGCAGCAATCCAGGCGGTTCCTCACCACCACGGCGGCCACGGCGCGGCGCCGGCCCAGATCCACCGTCCACCAAGGTTCCGGTTCCCTTTGGGTTTGGGAACAGGAACCATGCAGCCAATTCCCATCCCTGTTCCCATCCACGGCGTTGATGGCGTCGCCGGCACGGCCGGAAGTGGAGGATTGGGTCGCCGGGCGCCGCAAGGCCAAGTTTTGGGCTGGGGGGACACCAAGGGACGCCAGGTGACCTTCCCCAACGTGTCCTTCCAGTGCCATGGCCCAAAACGATGACGTGCCACCAGTTTTGGGCCAAGGTGCCAGCCCAAGCTCGCCGGGGGTCACCCGTCCCGTGTCAGGGGGGGTTTTTTGGGGGTCCTTACCACCAGGTGGGGGGTGACAACCCTGAGCTGTCACCTCCACCTCGCAGAGGACGAGGACGTCCTCCCGCCCGTGGATGATGATGGAGACGTAGCGACCCGGCAGCCCGTTGCAGCAGACGGTGGTGGAGGCCCCAGGCCCGGTGTCCAAAATGGCGCCGCAGCTGTTGGGCGGTGGGATCGTCACCGATTGGGTCGGTGGTGGGACGGCCACAACCTTTGGGGGATGGGAGTTGAGGGGGTGACACCAAAGGGTTGGGGGGAGGGGACTCACACGGGGTTGCGTTTGCCGTGGTCGCTCAAGGAGTCCCCGACGTGGACTTGGGCCCCCAGGAGGCTCTCCCAGCAGCAGTCGCGGCGGTTGGTGACGGTGACGGCGTAGACGGCGTGGCGGCGACCCAGGTCCACCCACCACCAGGGTTCCTCTTCCTTCTCCGTGTGGGAACAGGAGCCAGAAGGCCAATGAGGGTCAACCTTCCCATCCACCGCGTTGACCGCGTGGCTCTCGGCGTCCAAGGTGGAGGACTGAGCCACGGCGCGGCCCAGCGCCACGTTGGGGGCTGGAAGAGGCCGGGGTAGGGGTGGGGGTGAGGGTTGGGGGTTTGGCTGCACCAAAAACACCCAATCCAACCCGTTTCCCACCCAAAACGTGGTACCTCCAGGCAAAGGGGAGCAGCCTTGGAGCACCACCTCCACCTCGCAGAGCACCAAGGCCTCCACCCGGCCGGGGATGAGGATGGAGATGAAACGTCCCACCAAGCCCTGGCAGCAAAGGGTGCTGAGGGACCCGGGCCCTGCGTCGGTGATGACACCACAGCTGTTGGGGAAACCAAAAAAGGCACAAAAAAAACCCCCAAACATCATTCAAGTGATCACCAGAGGTGGATGAGACCTCTGGAGAATATCTGGGTCTGACCACATTGGGTGACTGGAAGGAGGGGACCCAAGATGGCACCCAGGAGGTTCTGGAAGTCTCTAGAGAAGGAGATTGTTCCAGTGGTGTCACCACAGCTGTTGAGAAACCAAAAAGGACACAAAAAAACCCCCAAACATCATCTGAGTGATCATCAGAGGTGGATGAAACCTCTACAGAACATCTAGGCCCGAACATGTTGGGTGACTGGAAGGAGAGGACACAAGATGGCACCCAGGGAGGTTCTGGAAGTCTCCAGAGAAGGAGATTGTTCCAGTGGTGTCACCACAACTGTTGGAGAAACCAAAAAGGACACAAAAAACCCCCAAACATCATTCAAGTGATCACCAGAGGGGGACGAGGCCTCTACAGAATGTCTGGGCCCAACTATATTGGGTGACTGGAAGGAGGGGACACAAGATGGCACCCAGGGGGTTCTGGAAGTCTCCAGAGAAGGAGATTGTTCCAGTGGTGTCACCACAACTGTTGAGAAACCAAAAAGGACACAAAAAACCCCAAAACAAACCCAAACATCATTCAAGTGATCATTGGAGGGGGACGAGGCCTCTACAGAATGTCTGGGCCTGACCACACTGGTTGACCAGGAGGAGAGGACACAAGATGGCACCCAAGGAGGTTCTGGAAGTCTCCAGAGAAGGAGATTGTTCCAGTGGTGTCACCACAACTGTTGGAGAAACCAAAAAAGGCACAAAAAAACCCAAACATCATTCAAGTGATCATCAGAGGTGGATGAAAGCTCTACAGAACATCTAGGCCTGAACATGTTGGGTGACTGGGAGGAGGGGACACAAGATGGCACCCAAGGGTTCTGGAAGTCTCCAGAGAAGGAGGTTGTTCCAGTGATGACACCACAGCTGTTGAGAAACCAAAAAAGGCACAAAAAAACCCAAACATCATTCAAGTGATCACCAGAGGTGGATGAAAGCTCTACAGAACATCTAGGCCCGAACATGTTGGGTGACCAGGAGGAGAGGACACAAGATGGCACCCAGGGGGTTCTGGAAGTCTCCAGAGAAGGAGACTGTTCCTGTGGTGTCACCACAGTTGTTGGAGAAACCAAAAAGGACACAAAAAACCCCAAATATCATTCGAGTGATCACCAGAGGTGGATGAGGCCTCTACAGAATGTCTAGGCCCGAACATGTTGGGTGACTGGGAGGAGAGGACACAAGATGGCACCCAAGGGGTTCTGGAAGTCTCTGGAGAAGGAGATTGTTCCAGTGGTGTCACCACAGCTGTTGGAGAAACCAAAAAGGACACAAAAAAACCCCAAACATCATTCAGGTGATCACCAGAGGTGGATGAGAACTCCAGAGACCATCTGGGCCCAACTACGTTGGGTGACCAAGAGGAGGGACCTTGGAGCAGCTTCCAGGTCCTGAAGGGGCTCCAGGAAAGCTGGAGAGGGACTTGGGACAAGGACATGGAGGGATGGGATGAGGGGTGATGGTTCCAACCTCCAAGATGGGAGATGGAGAGGAGATCTTGGGGAGGGAGGGAGAAATCCTTTGGGGTGAGGGTGGTGAGATCCTGGTTGCCCCCAGGAGCTGTGGTTGCCCCATCCCTGGAGGTGTTGAAGGTTGGATGGGGCTTGGAGCAACCTGGGTTGGGGGAAGGGTCCCTGACCATGGTTTGAGGTGGAACTGGGTGAGCTTTAAGGTCTCTTGCTGAAGAAGACCAAGTATTGGCCCCTGGGGGACCCTCCTTGACCTCCAACTTGACCCTACTGCCTTGGTCACCACCCTCTTGAGTGATGTCACTTCTCCATCCACCTCAGGGCCCACCCCTCTTCTCAACTTCCCTACTTGAGGACATCCCGGGCGCCACCACCAAGAACCTCCCCAAAGGTAGATCCCACCCATTGACATCATCAATGACGTCACCTCCCAAAGGGTTTGGAGATGACATCATCAACGATATCACCTCTTGAGTGGTGTCACCTCTCAAGCCCCCTCAGGGCCCACCCACCTTCTTGACTTTCCCAACTGAGAACATCCCGGGTGCCACCACCAAGAACCTCCCTAAAGTCAGGGTAGATCCCACCCATTGACATCATCAATGACGTCACCTCCCAAAGGGTTTGGAGATGACATCATCAATGATGTCACCTCTTGAGTGATGTCACTTCTCAAGCCCCCTCAGGGCCCACCCATCTTCTTGACTTCCCTACTTGAGGACATCCCGGGTGCCACCACCAAGAACCTCCCCAAAGCCAGGGTAGATCCCACCCACTGACATCATCAATGACGTCACCACTCAAAGGGCTGGGAGATGACATCATAAACGACGTCATCACCCAAAGGGCTTGGTGATGACATCATCAACAATGTCACCTCTTGAGTGGTGTCACCTCTCAAGCCCCCTCAGGGCCCACCCATCTTCTTGACTTTCCCAGTCAAGGACATCCTGGGTGCCACCACCAAGAACCTCCCCAAAGCCAGCGTAGATCCCACCCATTGACATCATCAATGACATCACCTCCCAAAGGGCCTGGAGATGACATCATCAATGATGCCACCCCTTGAGTGATGTCACTTCTCCATCCCCCTCAGGGCCCACCCCTCTTCTCAACTTCCCTACTTGAGGACATCCCGGGTGCCACCACCAAGAACCTCCCCGAAGCCAGGGTAGATCCCACCCATTGACATCATCAATGACGTCACCACTCAAAGGGTTTGGAGATGACATCATCAACGATGTCACCTCTTGAGTGATGTCACTTCTCCATCCACCTCAGGGCCCACCCGTCTTCTCAACTTCTCTACTTGAGGACATCCCGGGTGCCACCACCAAGAACCTCCCCAAAGCCAGGGTAGATCCCACCCATTGACATCATCAATGACGTCACCTCCCAAAGGGCTTGGAGATGACATCATCAATGATGTCACCTCTTGAGTGGTGTCACTTCTCCATCCACCTCAGGGCCCACCCATCTTCTTGACTTTCCCAATGGAGGACATCATGGGAGCTACCACCAAGAACCTTCCCAAAGCCAGGGTAGATCCCACCCATTGACATCATCAATGACATCACCACTTGAAGGGTTGGGAGATGACATCATCAACGATGCCATCTCTTGAGTGATGTCACTTCTCCATCCACCTCAGGGCCCACCCCTCTTCTCAACTTCCCTCATTGAGGACGTCATGGGCGCCACCACCAAGAACCTCCCCGAAGCCAGGGTAGATCCCACCCATTGACATCATCAATGACGTCACCTCCCAAAGGGTTTGGAGATGACATCATCAACGATGTCACCTCTTGAGTGGTGTCACCTCTCAAGCCCCCTCAGGGCCCACCCCTCTTCTCAGCTTCCCTACTTGAGGACATCCCGGGTGCCACCACCAAGAACCTCCCCGAAGGTAGATCCCACCCATTGACATCATCAATGATGTCACCACTTGAAGGGTTGGGAGATGACATCATCAACGATGCCACCCCTTGAGTGATGTCACTTCTCCACCCCCTCAGGGCCCACCCCTCTTCTCAACTTCCCTCATTGAGGACGTCATGGGCGCCACCACCAAGAACCTCCCCGAAGCCAGGGTAGATCCCACCCATTGACATCATCAATGACATTACCTCCCAAAGGGTTTGGAGATGACATCATCAATGATGTCACCTCTTGAGTGGTGTCACTTCTCCACCCCCTTAAGGCCCACCCCTCTTCTTGACTTCCCTAATGGAGGACATCCCGGGTGCCACCACCAAGAACCTCCCCAAAGCCAGGGTAGATCCCACCCATTGACATCATCAATGACTCAAAGGGCTGGGAGATGACATCATAAACGACGTCACCACCCAAAGGGTTGGGAGATGACATCATCAACAATGTCACCTCTTGAGTGGTGTCACCTCTCAAGCCCCCTCAGGGCCCACCCACCTTCTTGACTTTCCCAACTGAGAACATCCCAGGTGCCACCACCAAGAACCTCCCCGAAGGTAGATCCCACCCACTGACATCATCAATGACGTCACCTCTCAAAGGGCTGGGAGATGACATCATCAACGACATCACCACCCAAAGGGCTTGGAGATGACATCATCAACAACGTCACCTCCCAAAGGGTTTGGAGCCTCACATGGGATTATCCCGACCGCGCTCTCCCGGCGCGTCCCCGATGTGGACCTGAGCTCCTCGAAGACTTTGCCAACAACAATCCTGACGGTTCTTGACCACGATGGCCACCACGGGTTGGGTCCTTCCCAAATCCACGTTCCACCAAGGTTCCATCTCCTTCAAAGTCCGGGAACAGGAGCCGTGGGCCCAGATCCCATCCCGGTTGCCGTCCACGGCGTTGGCGGCGATGCTGTGGTTGGGGAAGGAGGAGGATTGGGTGCTGGGACGTCCCAAGGCCGCGTTGAAAGCTGCTCAAGGAAGAGAAGAAGGTGGATGGTGGAAGGGTTGGAATCTTCATTGGAAGAGGGGTTGGGATTCTTCTGGAAAAGGGGGGGGGGAACTCACCAGCGGGGGGGATGTGGCAGCTCTGGGTGCTCGTGTCTTGTGCCAGGACTTGGGTGAGAAGATGAAGAAGAAGAAGAAGAGCCCAAGGTAGGGCCATGGTGGGGGCTGTGGGGAAGGGGAGAGGGGTGTGGGGACCACCAGGATGGGTTGGAGATCAGCAGGATCCCTGGGGACCAGCAGGATCCCATCCCTGGAGGCTACTGTGATGTCCATGGGGACCACCATGACTCCCCAGGGACCATTAGGATCCCAAGGGACCATCAGGATCCCATGGGACCACCGTGATCCTCTGGGATCACACCACGATCCCTGAGGACCACTGTGATGTCCATGGGGACCACCATGACTCCACTGGGACCATCAGGATCCCATGGGACCACCACTAGCTCTGAGGACCACCCAGGGCCTCAGGGATCACACCACAATCCTTGGGACCACCCTGATCCTCTGGGATCACACCACGATCCCTGAGGACCACTGTGATGTCCATGGGGACCACCATGACTCCACTGGGACCATCAGGATCCCATGGAACCACCATGATCTCTGGGGACCACCACTAGCCCTGAGGACCACCCAGGGCCTCAGGGATCACACCACGATCCCTGGGGACCACTGTGACGTCCATGGGGACCACCATGACTCCCCTGGGACCATCAGGATCCCATGGGACCACCCTGATCTTCAGGGACCACTGTGATATCCATAGGGACCATCAGGACCCCACAGGACCACCATGATCTCTGGGGGACCACCATGATCATCTGGAACCACTGTGATATCCATGGGGACCACCATGACTCCCCAGGGACCATCAGGATCCCATGGGACCACCATGATCCTCTGGGATCACACCATGATCCCTGGGGACCACTGTGATATCCATGGGACCACCATGACTCCACTGGGACCATCAGGATCCCATGGGACCACCATGATCTCTGGGGACCACCATTAGCCCTGAGGACCACCCTGATCCTCAGGGACCCCACCATGATCCCTGGGGACCACTGTGATGTCCATAGGGACCATCAGGACCCCACAGGACCACCATGATCTCTGGGGGACCACCATGATCCTCTGGAACCACTGTGAATCCACGGGGACCACCATGACTCCCCAGGGACCATCAGGATCCCATGGGACCATCCTGATCCTCTGGGATCACACCATGATCCCTGGGGACCACCATGATCCCTGAGGGACCACCATGATCCTTGGGATCCACCAAGATCCCTGAGGGACCACAAGGATCCCTGGGGACCACCACAACCCCTGGTGGAAACCATGATCCCTGGGGACCATCACAACCCCTGGTGGAAACCATGATCCCTGGGGACCACCATGATCCCTGAGGGACCACCACAGTTCCTGGGGTCCACCATGATCCTTGGGATCCACCATGATCCCTGGAGACCACCACAACCCCTGGTGGAAACCATGATCCCTGGGGACCACCATGATCCCTGAGGGACCACCACAGCTCCTGGGGTCCACCAGGATCTTTGGGATCCACCATGATTCCCTGGAGACCACCACAACCCGTGGGGTCCACCAGGATCTCTGGGGTCCACCATGATCCCTGGGGTCCACAAGGATCCCTGAGGGACCACCATGATCCTTGGGATCCACCAAGATCCCTGAGGGACCACAAGGATCCCTGGAGACCACCACAACTCCTGAGGTCCACCATGATCCCTGGGGACCACCACAACCCCTGGTGGAAACCATGATCCCTGGGGACCACCATGATCCCTGAAGGACCCCCACAGCTCCTGGGGTCCACCAGCATCCTTGGGATCCACCATGATTCCCTGGAGACCACCACAACCCCTGGGGTCCACAAGGATCCTTGGGATCCACCATGATCCCTGGAGACCACCACAACTCGTGGGGTCCACCACAACTCGTGGGGTCCACCATGATCCCTGGGGTCCACAAGGATCCCTGAGGGACCACCATGATCCTTGGGATCCACCAGGATCCCTGGAGCCCACCATCTCTTACCCTGTTGCTGAAGAAGGGTTGGAGAGTCCCCACTGTCCTCTGGAGATGGAGAAGGAGCAGAAGGAGAAGGAGGAGGAGGATGAAGAGGAGGAGGAGGAGGGATGGAGGAGGCAACGTGGCACCCAGTTAATGTTTAAAGAAGGTTTTGGTGACACAGTTGGGTGCTGCCATGATGTCACCTTCCCCCTGCCACCACGGGACAGAGTGTCCCCAAGAGGTGACACCAGGGCGTGAAGTTCACCCAGGTGGAAACTTGAGTTTCTACCAAGCTTAGGTGGTGGTTGGGGAGGGGGAGGAGAGGGAGAAGTTCACCCCCACCCTTGAGAGCACCCAGATTGGGTTGGAAAAAGGGTGGGATGGGTGGTGGCAGTGGCACAAGGGGTGACACCGTGTGACAGACCCCACCCCATCCCCACGACGAGGGAGAAGCAAAGTGGGAGAAGGTCCAAACTTGGTGATTTTATTGATTCCTTGATAAAAGCCCGGCCAGCGGGGACATCTGGGGACAGTTGGGGACATCTGGGGACATCTGGGGACATCTGGGGACAGAATGGGACATCTGGGGACAGTTGGGGACATCTGGGGACAGTTGGGGACATCTGGGGACAGAATGGGACATCTGGGGACATCTGGGGACAGAATGGGACATCTGGGGACAGTTGGGGGCATCTGGGGACAGTTGGGGGCATCTGGGGACAGTTGGGGGCATCTGGGGACAGTTGGGGACACGTGGAGATGGTTGGGAACACTCCAACTCTTGGGTGGCTCCCAACCCCCTCCCCAAACGGCCACAATGGAGGTGCCACAACGCTCGGGGTGAGGCCACGTTGTCCCCGGAGGTGACAGGAAGGGGAAAGGGTGGAAGGTGGCTTCCTGTTGTCACCTGGTGGCTTCCTGTTGTCACCTGGTGGCCAGGATCTCCTGGGTGGCCAAGCGGATGAGGCGGTGGAAGTCGAAGTGGAGATGTTTCCTCCAGAAGCGGCGGTCGCGCCCGAAGACCTGGGCGGGAAACCGGGGGCTCCCTGTGGGGGTGAGGGCCACCAAATTCCTGTCATGAGGTGTGGGGGGCAGGGGACCAACCAAGGGACAGCCAAGGTGACACCTTCACCCTCTTTGTCCCCCTCACCAATGCCGTGGAAGATCCTGGCGACGGCGCGGCCGGAGAAGTTCTCCTCGGGGCGGAGAGCCAGGAAGCGGCGGATGTCGGCGCGGATTTGGGTCTCCTGCTCTGGTGGCTGCTGAGGAGACACCAAGGAGGTGACATCCCAAGATTTTCCTCAAAATGGTGGCCCCCTGTCTCCCCAACCCATCCAGATCCCAACTGGAGAGCCCATCCAACTGGAGGTGTAACCCAACTGGAGGTCCAACCCAACCGGAGGTTCCATCCAACCGGAGGTCCAACCCAACCGGAGGTCCCATCCAGCTGGGGGTCCCATTCAACTGGAGGTCCCACCCAGCTGGGGGTTCTATCCAATTAGAGGTCCCATTCAACCGGAGGTCCCACCCAACCAGGGGTTCCATTCAGCTGGAGGTCCCACCCAACTGGAGGTCCCACCCAACTGGGGGTTCCATCCAACCAGAGGTCCCATTCAACCTGAGGTTCAACCCAAATAGAGAGCCCAGCCAACCAGAGGTCCCACCCAAACAGAAGTTCCATCAAACTGGAGGTCCAACCCAACTGGAGAGCCCAGCCAACTGGAGAGCCCATCCAACTGGAGGTCCCACCCAACCGGAGATCCCACCCAACTGGAGGTCCCACCCAACCGGAGGTCCAACCCAACTAGAGATCCCACCCAACTGGAGGTCCCATTCAACTGGAGGTCCAACCCAACTAGAGGTCCCAGCCAACTGGAGGTCCCATCCAACCGGAGAGCCCTTCCATCTGGAGATCCCATCCAACCAGAGGTCCCATCCAACTGAAGATCCCACCCAACTGGAGGTCCCATCCTACTGGGGGTCCCACCCAACCGGAGGTCCCACCCAACTGGAGGTCCCACCCAACTGGAGGCCCCACCCAACTGGAGGTCCCACCCAACTGGAGGTCCCATCCAACTGGAAGTCCCATCCAACCGGAGGTCCCATCCAACTGAAGATCCCACCCAACTGGAGGTCCCACCCAACCGGAGGTCCCACCCAAATGGAGGTCCCACCCAACCGGAGGTTCCATCCAACTGGAGGTCCCACCCAACCGGAGGTCCCACCCAAATGGAGGTCCCATCCAACTGGGAGTTCCATCCAACTGGGGGTCCAACCCAAATAGAGATCCCATCCAACTAGAGGTCCCACCCAACTGGAGGTCCCACCCAACTGGAGAGCCCATCCAATTGGAGGTCCCACCCAACCAGAGGTCTCATCCAATTGGAGGTCCCATCCAATTGGAGGTCCCACCCAACCAGAGGTCTCATCCAATTGGAGGTCCCATCCAACCGGAGGTCCCACCCAACCAGAGATCCCACCCAAACAGAGGTCCCATCCAATTGGTGAGCCCATCTAATTGGAGAGCCCATTAAACTGGAGGTCCCACCCAACCGGAGGCCCCACCCAACCAGAGGTTCCATCCAACCAGAGTCCCACCCAACTGGAGGTCCCACCCAACTGGAGGTCCCACCCAACCGGAGGTCCCATCCAACTGAAGATCCCACCCAACTGGAGGTCCCATCCTACTGGGGGTCCCATCCAACTGGGGGTCCCACCCAACTGGAGGTCCAACCCAACCGGAGGCCCCACCCAACCGGAGGTCCCATCCAACTGGAGATCCCACCCAACTGGAGAGCCCATCCAACTGGAGATCCCATCCAAATGGAGATCCCATCCAACCGGAGGTCCCATCCAACTGGAGGTCCCACCCAACCAGAGGTTCCATCCAACTGGAGGTCCAACCCAACTGAAGATCCCACCCAACTGGAGATCCCACCCAACTGGAGAGCCTATCCAACCGGCGGTCCCACCCAACTGGAGATCCCACCCAACTGGAGGTCCCACCCAACTGGAGAGCCCATCCAACTGGAGGTCCCACCCAACCGGAGGTCCCACCCAACTAGAGATCCCATTCAACTGGAGGTCCAACCCAACTGGAGGTCCCAGCCAACTGGAGGTCCCATCCAACCGGAGAGCCCTTCCATCTGGAGATCCCATCCAACCAGAGGTCCCATCCAACTGAAGATCCCACCCAACTGGAGGTCCCATCCTACTGGGGGTCCCACCCAACCAGAGGTCCAACTCAACTGGAGATCCCACCCAACTGGAGAGCCCATCCAATTGGAGAGCCCATCCAACCGGAGGTCCCAGTTGATGGTTGGAGCTCAGAAGTTGGGGTTTTGCTCACTGTGGTATCTCCAGGAGCTTCCTCTTCATCCTCTTCCTCCTCCTCCTCACGTGGTTCCTTCTCGAAGTAATCTTGGAGTAGAGCCTTCAACTGGGAGCTCCTCTCCTCTTCCTCTTCCTCAGGATGAAGGTCACAGGTCTGGAACGCCACGCTGCGCGGCCGGAGTCAACGCCCTGACCCTTTCCCAGGATCCCAACTGGGAACCTCCACAACCCTTCCACCACCAAGATGGGAGCTTGAAGGATCAGGGAGGGCTTTTCCTCACCTCTGGAATGCCCGGAAGCAGGCCTGGAGTTGCCCAAGAGCCATCTTCTCCCTGGCCACCACTTTTCCATGGAGGAAGTCGCAGAGGTAATCCAGTTCCTGGCCCGTGAGGTCACCGTAGGCACGGAAGTGGAAGGACAAATCCTCAAATTCCACCAGGATCCCGCTCTTCCCACCTGGAAAACATCCCAAACATGGTTGCCCACCCAAAACGTGGTGCCCACCAAGAGCTGGTGACCACCAGAAGAATCTGTCCCAACCCCAGGTACCTCGGCAGAGCCGCGGATCCCACTGGAGTTGACGCAAGGAACGTTTGACCAAAGGCACCTCCCACCCCATGGAATCACTCAAGGAGACCACGTTGAATTCCAAGGAACTGCTCTGGCCATGATCTCGTCCCACCAAACGTTCCCGGGCCAGGAAGACAGCGATAGGAGGAGAGCTGAGGACAGGAGAACATCAGAAAGGTCACGGCCACGGCTTGGAGAGGGATTTTTAAGGTTGGAAGAGTCGAAAGGAACCTCTGGAGAACATCTAATTCCAGCCTTGAGGTTGGCCTAGAGGACTGGATGGTGTCCAGGTGGGGTTTGGGATGTCTCCAGAGATGGAGACTCCACCATGGCTCTGGGAAACTTCTGCAACCCTCAGAGTCAAGAAGTTCCTCCTCAAGTTGAGATGGAACTTCCCATGGTTGAGTTTGTGACCGTTGTCCCTGGGCAGAAGGATCTGATCTCCTCCTCCTGATCCCTGAAAGGATCTTTATGGAGGAGATCATCCCCTCCGTGTCCTCCTGACCAACCCCAGGCCCTTCAGCCTCTCCTCCAACAGTGGTAGAAGTTCCAACCCCATCTTGGTGGCTCTTGAGTTGGATGGCTCTCCAGTAGCTCCTTGTCCTTCATCACTTGGGTGTCCTACAGCTGGATCAAGTTCTCCAGGAGGAGGAGGGTGGAAGAACCTCCCTTGACCTGTTGGCCACCCCAATCTTCTCCATGCACCCCCAAGAAGCTATCGGGCTTCTTGGCCACAAGGGTTGGTTGGTTGGTGGTCATCCTCTTGTCCACCAGGACCTTCTCCAGGCAGCTGCTCACCCCCCAACCTCTGCTGGTCCACAGGGACCCTCCACAACGGACCCAACACTTGCTCTTGGTGAACCTCATGAGGTTCCTCTCCAACCAGATCTCCAAACTCTCCAGGGTCCTGCTGGATGGCACCTCCTGGTGGATGGATCAACCACCCCTTCCCCACTTTGGTGTCACCACCCGGAGGGGACGGTTGTCCCTTCACCCAACTCTTGGATGAAGACCTTGACCAAGAGGTGGAGGCCACCAAGTAGACTCTCCAGACCACCAATGAAAACCCTTCTGAGCTTTGGGCTTGGAGCCCCTTCTCCAACCACTTGGGAATGACCTCACCTCCTCGCAGCTTCCCGGAGTTGCCGGGCTCCTCCATAGCTCCGGATCTTGCAGGTGGAGTAGGTGGGAGGCAACAACTCCAACCAACGTCGTGGGTGGAGCTCCAGGTAGCACAGGAGGGTTTCAATCCCTGAAGGAGACGTCTGGATGGATCCTGGATCTCCTTTCCCAGATCCTGAATCTCTCCATTCCCTGGTTCCTCACCTTCTTCTCGGAGATCCAAGCTCTCCACAGTTGGTTGGATGGGGATGGTGCCTTCGTGCTTGTAGCACACACGTTGGACACTTGGTTGGGAGGTTCTGGAATCTTCCTTCTCCTCCTCCTTTTCTTCTTCTTCTTCTTCTTCCAAGAGTTTGGCCATTTCGGAGTCTTCCACCTCTGTGTCCTGTGTGGGACATGAAGGTGGTGGTGGCACCAGTTGGAGGATGGGAAGGGTGTTTAGGACATCTCAAACCTGAGATGGCTCCTGGTCGTGGTCCTTCACCACAACCCAGATGTTTGGGACATCCCAACCCTCCTTCCAACCATGATCTCACCCCCAAGTCCAGATGTTCCTCCTTGGGACATCCCAAGAGTCTCCTGACCATGAGCTCATCCCCAAGTCCAGATGTTCCTCCTTCAGACATCCCAATTGTCCTGCTGGTCATGGTCCTACAGCCCACCCCAGATGTTCCTTTTGGGACATCTCAACCCTTCTCCTGACCATGATCTCACCCCCAAGTCCAGATGTTCCTCTTTAGGACACCCCAGGAGTCTCCTGGCCATGGTCCTACAGCCCATCCCAGATGTTCCTCCTTGGGACACCCCAAGAGTCTCCTGACCATGAGCTCACTCCCAAGTCCAGATGTTCCTCCTTGGGACATCCCAAGAGTCTCCTGGTCATGGTCCTACATCTCATTCCAGATGTTCTTTTTGGGACATCCCAACCCTTCTCCTGACCATGATCTCATCCCCTATTCCAGGTGTTCCTCTTTGGGACACCCCAAGAGTCTCCTGGCCATGGTCCTACAGCCCATCCCAGATGTTCCTCCTTGGGACATCCCAACTGTCCTGCTGGTCATGGTCCTACAGCCCATCCCAGATGTTCCTCTTTGGGACATCCCAACTGTCCTGCTGGTCATGGTCCTACAGCCCATCCCAGGTGTTCCTTTTGGGACATCCCAAGAGTCTCCTGGTCATGGTCCTACAGCCCATCCCAGATGTTCCTCCTTGGGACACCCCAAGAGTTTCCTGACCATGATCTCACCCCCTATTCCAGGTGTTCCTCTTTAGGACACCCCAGGAGTCTCCTGGCCATGGTCCTACAGCCCATCCCAGATGTTCCTCTTTGGGACATCCCAATTGTCCTGCTGGTCATGGTCCTACAGCCCATCCCAGATGTTCCTTTTGGGACATCCCAAGAGTCTCCTGACCATGATCTCACCCCCCAGTCCAGATGTTCCTCTTTGGGACATCCCAATTGTCCTGCTGGTCATGGTCCTACAGCCCATCCCAGATGTTCCTTTTGGGACATCTCAACCCTTCTCCTGACCATGATCTCACCCCCAAGTCCAGATGTTCCTCCTCGGGACACCCCAGGAGTCTCCTGGCCATGGTCCTACAGCCCATCCCAGATGTTCCTCTTTGGGACATCCCAACTGTCCTGCTGGTCATGGTCCTACAGCCCATCCCAGATGTTCCTCCTTGGGACACCCCAAGAGTCTCCTGGTCATGGTCCTACATCTCATTCCAGATGTTCCTTTTGGGACATCCCAACCCTTCTCCTGACCATGATCTCACCCCCAAGTCCAGATGTTCCTCTTTAGGACACCCCAGGAGTCTCCTGGCCATGGTCCTACAGCCCATTCCAGATGTTCCTCCTTGGGACATCCCAACTGTCCTGCTGGTCATGGTCCTACAGCCCATCCCAGATGTTCCTCCTTGGGACATCCCAACATTCTCCTGGTCATGGCCCTTCACACCATTCCAACTTTGCCCATTGGAACATCCCAGCCCATCTCCTGACCACGCCTCCATCCCACCTCTCCAAGTTGTCCCTCCAGGGATTTAACGTCCCCGATGAAGCCACCCAACACCTCCAAACGTTTTCCACCTCATTCCTTAGGGAGATAAAGACCCAGGACCGTGGTGGGATGGGATCTCCTCAGCTCCTCCTTCACCTTGACAAGCTCCTGGTGTTTCTGGTGCAGCTCCAAACATCTACAGGGCTTGAAAACCATCTGCACCAACTTCTTGATGGTGAAGAAATCCACGGTGTCGCCGTAAATGTGACGCCGAAGCTCGTGGAGATCTTCACCCTGAGGGAAAAAAAAACCATAAACAACCCAAAAAATCTGGAAAATGGGAAAATCCCTTCCCCTCACCCTAGAATCACAGAATTAGCCGGGTTGGAAGGGACGTCAGAGATCATCTAGTCCAACCCTTGACCCACCGGAGCAGTTGCTAGACCATGGCACTGAGTGCCACATCCAGGCTCTTCTGAAATATCTCCAGACACGGAGAATCCACTACTTCCCTGGGCAGCCCATTCCAATGACGGATCACTCTTTCCGTAAAGAAATTCTTTCTAATCTCCAACCTAAACCTCCCCTGGCACAACTTAAGTCCATGCCCTCTTGTCTTGTTGAAAGTCGTCTGGCAAAAGAGCCCAACCCCCACCTGGCTCCAACCTCCTTTCAGGGAGTTGTAGAGAGTGATGAGGTCTCCCCTGAGCCTCCTCTTCTCCAGGCTGAACAGCCCCAGCTCCCTCAGCCTCTCCTCACAGGGTCTGTGCTCGAGTCCCTTCACCAGCCTGGTTGCCTCCTTTGGACCTGCTCCAGGACCTCAATCTCCTTCCTGAGCTGAGGGGCCCAGAACTGGACACAGGACTCAAGCTGTGGCCTCACCAGGGCTGAGCACAGGGGCAGAATCCCTTCCCTGGACCTGCTGGCCACGCTGTTCCTGATCCAGGCCAGGATGCCATTGGCCTTCTTGGCCACCTGGGCACACTGCTGGCTCATGTTCAGCTTCCTGTCAATCCAGACTCCCAGGTCCCTTTCTGCCACTCTGTGCCCAGCCTGGAGCTCCCCATGGGGTTGTTGTGGCCAAAGTGCAGGACCCGGCACTTGGAATGTTGAACCTCATCCCATTGGAATCATCCCAACTCTCCAGTCTGTCCAGGTCCCTCTGCAGAGCCCTCCTGCCTTCCAGCTGATCCACAGATTTCCTCACGATGGACTCAGTCCCCTCACCTAAATCATCAATAAAGACATCAAAGAGAACTGGGCCCAACACTGATCCCTGAGGGACACCACAGCCGCCATTTTGGACACCACAGCCGCCATTTTGAGGCAGCCCCGTTCAGCACTACTCTCTTGGCTCGTTCCAGCCAGTTCCTGACCCATCCCAAAGTGCTCCTGGCTGATCCATGGGCTGATCCACAGATTTTCCAGGAGAATCCTGAGGGAAATGGTGTCAAACACTTTGCCTTTTCTGCTGGGCAGTTTTGGGGTTGTTGTGTTGAACCTCATCCCGTTGGAATCATCCCAACTCTCCAGTCTGTCCAGGTCCCTCTGCAGAGCCCTCCTGCCTTCCAGCTGATCCACACTTCCCCCCAGCTTGGTGTCATCTGTGAATTTGCTGATGATGGACTCAATCCCCTCATCTAAATCATCAATAAAGATACTGAACAGAACTGGGCCCAACACTGATCCCTGGGGGACACCACAGCCGCCATTTTGATGCAGCCCCGTTCAGCACCACTCTCTGGGCCCGGCCCTCCAGCCAGTTCCTAACCCAGCACAGGGTGCTCCTGTCCAAGCTGTGGGCTGACAGCTTCTTCAGGAGGATGCTGTGGGAGACGGTCTCAAAGGCTTTGCTGAAGTCCAGGTAGACCACATCCACAGCCTTCCCCTCATCCACCAGTCAGGTCACCCGATCATAAAAGGAGATCAGGTTGGTCAGACAGGACCTGCCCTTCCTAAACCCGTGCTGGCTGGGTCTGATCCCTTGCCCATCCTGCAGGTGCTGTGTGATTGCACTGAGGATGAGCTGTTCCATGACCCTGCCAGGCACTGAGGTCAGGCTGACGGGCCTGGAGTTTCCCTAAATTTGGAGAGAAGAAAAAAACCAAACCCAGTTTTGGGAAGAAGTTTACCTCTGGGTCTAGGAAGAGGTGACACCGAGCGGGTTCTCCGTCTCGCCCGGCCCGGCCGATTTCTTGGACATAAGTCTCAAAGTTTTTGGGCATGTTGTAATGGATGACTCCCCGGACGTTGGGTTTGTCCAATCCCATCCCAAAAGCCACCGTGGCCACCACCACACGGAGGTGACCCCTCATGAAGTTCTTCTGAACACCACGGCGTTGGGAAGGGGACAAACCGGCGTGGTAAGCGTCGGCGACCAACTGGAGAGGGGGCTTTTTGCCTTCCAAAAGAAAAAAAGGAAGAAATTCAAGGTTTAATGAAGGAATTCTCAACCTGGTTGGTGATTTATTCCAGGTTGGAAGTCATCCCGTGGATAATTGGTCCTCAGGAATGTGGAGCTCCAAGTGAAGGTGCCAAAAGTCGTTCAGGTCTGGTTGGTTCGGGACGGCGCGGCCGGCGATGAACAAAAGGAGGTGGAGAAAGAGGAGGAGGAGGAGGATGGAATGGATCCAAAAGGAGGGGAAGGAGGGAATGGATCCATCAGGAGCTAAACACTTCCAGAAAGACCCATGGTGAGGATTAGGAAGGAGAATTAAAGCCTCCAAGTCATGGTTGAGAAGTTTGGAGAGAGAAATCCTTGGAGAACGTTGGTGAAATGCCCCAAATTTGGGTCTGGATTGGGAGGGGACACCAGAGGGGACATTTTAAAGGTGAAGGTAGTGTCACCTACCCCTGAGATCCAAACCAATTCCAGGAGGATCCAAGATGAGGATTAGGAAGGAGAATTAAAGCCTCCAAGTCATGGTTGAGAAGTTTGGAGAGAGAAATCCTTGGAGAACGTTGATGAAATGCCCCAAATTTGGGTGTGGATTGGGAGGGGACACCAGAGGGGACATTTTAAGGTTGAGCATGGTGTCACCTATCCTTGGGATCCAAACCAATTCCAGGAGGATCCAAGGTGAGGATGGGGGAGGAGAATTAATGCCTCCAACTCATGGTTGAGAAGTTTGGAGAACAAAAGCCTTGGAGAACGTTGGTGAAATGCCCCAAATTTGGGTCTGGATTGGGAGGGGACACCAGAGGGGACATCTTAAGGTTGAGGGTGGTGTCACCTACCCTTGAGATCCAAAACACTTCCAGAAGGATACAAGGTGAGGGATTGGGGAGGAGAATTAAAGCTTCCAAGTCATGGTTGAGAAGTTTGGAAAGAGAAATCCTTGGAGAACGTTGGTGAAATGCCCCAAATTTGGGTGTGGATTGGGAGGGGACACCAGAGGGGACATTTTAAGGTTGAGGGTGGTGTCACCTACCCTTGGGTTGGTTCTTTTTTTGGGAAAGATCCCTCAGGATCGAAACCAATTCCAGAAGGATCCAAGATGAGGATTAGGAAGGAGAATTAAAGCCTCCAAGTCATGGTTGAGAAGTTTGGAGAGAGAAATCCTTGGAGAACGTTGGTGAAATGCCCCAAATTTGGGTGTGGATTGGGAGGGGACACCAGAGGGGACATTTTAAGGTTGAGGGTGGTGTCACCTACCCCTGAGATCCAAACCAATTCCAGGAGGATCCAAGATGAGGATTAGGAAGGAGAATTAAAGCCTCCAAGTCATGGTTGAGAAGTTTGGAGAACAAAATCCTTGGAGAACGTTGGTGAAATGCCCCAAATTGGGGTGTGGATTGGGAGGGGACACCAGAGGGGACATTTTAAGGTTGAGGGTGGTGTCACCTACCCTTGGGTTGGTTCTTTTTTTGGGAAAGATCCCTCAGGATCCAAACCAATTCCAAGAGGACCCAAAGTGAGGATGGGGGAGGAGAATTAATACCTCAAGTCATGGTTGAGAAGTTTGGAAAGAGAAATCCTTGGAGAACGTTGATGAAATTTAGGTGTGGATTGGGAGGGGACACCAGAGGGGACATTTTAAAGGTGAATGTGGTGTCACCTACCCTTGGGGGTGTTCTTCTTTTGGGAAAGATCCCTCAGGATCCAAACCAATTCCAGGAGGATCCAAGGTGAGGATGGGGGAGGAGAATTAAAGCCTCCAAGTCATGGTTGAGAAGTTTGGAGAGAGAAATCCTTGGAGAACGTTGGTGAAATGCCCCAAATTGGGGTCTGGATTGGGAGGGGACACCAGAAGGGACATCTTAAGGTTGAGCATGGTGTCACCTACCCCTGAGATCCAAACCAGTTCCATGAGGATCCAAGCTGAGGATTAGGAAGGAGAATCAAAGCCTCTTAACTCATGGTTGAGAAGCTTGGAGAGAGAAATCCTTGGAGAACGTTGGTGAAATGCCCCAAATTTGGGTGTGGATTGGGAGGGGACACCAGAGGGGACATTTTAAAGGTGAAGGTGGTGTCACCTACCCTTGGGTTGGTTCTTCTTTTGGGAAAGATCCCTCAGGATCCAAACCAATTCCAGAAGGATCCAAGGTGAGGGATTGGGGAGGAGAATTAAAGCCTCCAAGTCATGGTTGAGAAGTTTGGAGAGAGAAATCCTTGGAGAACGTTGATGAAATGCCCCAAATTTTGGTCTGGATTGGGAGGGGACACCAGAGGGGACATTTTAAGGTTGAGGGTGGTGTCACCTACCCTTGGGTTGGTTCTTTTTTGGAAAAGATCCCTCAGGATCCAAACACTTCCAGGAGGATCCAAGATGAGGATTAGGAAGGAGAATTAAAGCCTCCAAGTCATGGTTGAGAAGTTTGGAGAGAGAAATCCATGGAGAACGTTGATGAAATGCCCCAAATTTGGGTCTGGATTGGGAGGGGACACCAGAGGGGACATTTTCAGGTTGAGGGTGGTGTCACCTACCCCTGAGATCCAAAACACTTCCAGAAGGATCCAAGGTGAGGGATTGGGGAGAAGAATTAATGCTTCCAAGTCATGGTTGAGAGGTTTGGAGAGAGAAATCCTTGGAGAACGTTGGTGAAATGCCCCAAATTTGGGTCTGGATTGGGAGGGGACACCAGAGGGGACATTTTAAGGTTGAGGGTGGTGTCACCTACCCTTGGGTTGGTTCTTTTTTTGGGAAAGATCCCTCAGGATCCAAACACTTCCAGAAATACCCATGGTGAGGATGGGGGAGGAGAATTAAAGCTTTCAAGTCATGGTTGAGAAGTTTGGAGAGAGAAATCCTTGGAGAACGTTGGTGAAATGCCCCAAATTTGGGTGTGGATTGGGAGGGGACACCAGAGGGGACATTTTAAAGGTGAAGGTGGTGTCACCTACCCTTGGGTTGGTTCTTCTTTTGGGAAAGATCCTTTAGAATCCAAACAATTCCAGGAGGACCCAAAGTGAGGATGGGGGAGGAGAATTAAAACCTCCAAGTCATGGTTGAGAAGTTTGGAGAGAGAAATCCTTGGGGAACGTTGATGAAATGCCCCAAATTTGGGTCTGGATTGGGAGGGGACACCAGAGGGGACATTTTAAAGGTGAGGGTGGTGTCACCTACCCTTGAGATCCAAAACACTTCCAGGAGGATCCAAGATGAGGATTAGGAAGGAGAATTAAAGCCTCCAAGTCATGATTGAGATGTTTGGAGAGAGAAATCCTTGGAGAACGTTGATGAAATGCCCCCAAATTGGGTCTGGATTGGGAGGGGACACCAGAGGGGACATTTTAAGGTTGAGGGTGGTGTCACCTACCCTTGAGATCCAAACCAATTCCAGGATGATCCAAGATGAGGATGGGGGAGGAGAATTAAAGCCTCCAAGTCATGGTTGAGAAGTTTGGAGAACAAAAGCCTTGGAGAACGTTGGTGAAATGCCCCAAATTTGGGTCTGGATTGGGAGGGGACACCAGAGGGGACATTTTAAGGTTGAGCATGGTGTCACCTACCCCTGAGATCCAAACCAATTCCATGAGGATCCAAGCTGAGGATTAGGAAGGAGAATCAAAGCCTCTTAACTCATGGTTGAGAAGCTTGGAGAGAGAAATCCTTGGAGAACGTTGATGAAATGCCCCAAATTGGGGTGTAGATTGGGAGGGGACACCAGAGGGGCCACTTTAAGGTTGAGGGTGGTGTCACCTACCCTTGGGTTGGTTCTTTTTTTGGGAAAGATCCCTCAGGATCCAAACCAATTCCAGGAAGACCCATGGTGAGGATGAGGAAGGAGAATGAAAACCTCCAGATCATGATCAAGAAGTTTGGAGAGAGAAATCCTTGGAGAACGTTGATGAAATGCCCCAAATTTGGGTGTGGATTGGGAGGGGACACCAGAGGGGACATTTTAAGGTTGAGGGTGGTGTCACCTACCCTTGAGATCCAAACCAATTCCAGAAGGATCCCAGGTGAGGGATTGGGGAGGAGAATTAATGCCTCCAAGTCATGGTTGAGATGTTTGGAGAGAGAAATCCTTGGAGAACGTTGGTGAAATGCCCCAAATTGGGGTGTGGATTGGGAGGGGACACCAGAGGGGACATTTTAAAGGTTGAGGGTGGTGTCACCTACCCTTGAGATCCAAAACACTTCCAGGAAGACCCATGTTAAGAACTGGGGAGAAGAATTGAAGCTTCCAAGTCATGGTTGAGAGGTTTGGAGAGCAAAAGCCTTGGAGAACGTTGATGAAATGCCCCAAATTTGGGTGTGGATTGGGAGGGGACACCAGAGGGGACATTTTAAAGGTGAGGGTGGTGTCACCTACCACTGAGATCCAAAACACTTCCAGGAAGACTCATGTTAAGAATTGGAAAGAAGAATTAAAGCTTCCAAGTCAATGATGAGAAGTTTGGAGAGAGAAATCCTTGGAGAACGTTGATGAAATGCCCCAAATTTGGGTCTGGATTGGGAGGGGACACCAGAGGGGACATTTTAAGGTTGAGGGTGGTGTCACCTACCCTTGGGTTGGTTCTTTTTTGGGCCTGGGGTGGTCTGGGGGGGTGGGATCCCTTGGAGGGAGGTTCGGATGAGGGCGGCGAGGCGCGCGGTCTCCTCACGGCGGGTGCAGTAGACAATGATGGAATCCAAGGAACCAAAACGTTCTCCTTGGAGTAAGGAGATGAGAGCCTTCAAAAGAAGAAAAAAAAAAGAAATTTATGGAAAAATGAAAGGGTTGGAATCTTCATTTCTTAAAAAAAATAAAAATATCCACCCATTCTGGTACCAAATCCTGGGGTTTTTGGGGTTTTTTTGTCTCAAACCTCATCCCGATAGCGGTCGAGGGAGACGGTGAGGAGAAGGTTGGGAGGAACCGGGGTGAAACGAGGGATTTTCCCTTCCTCCTCCTCCTCCTGGGAGATCCCCAAATGTTTGGCCACATCCCTGGTGGTGGCCAAGGTGGCCGTGGCCGTCAGCCCCAAGAAGCAGCGGACGCCGAAGCGATCCCGAAGAACCTGGTGTGGAAAAGTCCAGAAAAACAAGAAAAAAAGTGGGATTTGGGGATTGGTTTTTGGGTGGGATTGGGGTTTTTTTGGGGGCTTCTTTCCCACCTTGCAGATCCGGAGGTAGGAGGGCCTGAAGTTGTGGGACCACTCGGAGAGGCAGTGGGCTTCGTCGATGCAAGCGAAAGCCACGGGTGGCAAGTTGGGGAGACCAGGGAGGAACCCAGATCCTGGTTCCGATCCAACCAGAGCTTCTGGAGACAAGAGGAGGACCTGGACCTCTCCTCGTCTCACCTGGGTTTGGAGAAGATCAAGGAGGAGAAGGAAAAAAAAAATTGAAATCATTAAAATGGAGGTTTTGGAGGTTTTCTTTCAGGAATGAACTCCCCCAGAACCCTCCTGAACCCACTTGGTACTGGGACACCCCCCGAACCCTCCCGGATGCACTCGGTACCCGGGTTCCACCCTCTGGACCCACTTGGTACCTGGGGCTCCCCCCAGACCCACTTGGTACCTGGGGCTCCCCCCGAACCCCCCCGGACCCACTCAGTACCTGGGGCTCCCCCTGAACCCACTCAGTACCTGGGTTCCTCCTGAACCCCCCTGAACCCACTCTGTACCTGGGGCTCCTCCCGAACCCCCCTGAACCCACTCGGTACCTGGGTTCCCCCCGAACCCCCCTGGACCCACTCAGTACCTGGGGCTCCTCCCGAATCCCCCCAGACCCACTCAGTACCCGGGGCTCCCCCTGAACCCACTCGGAACCTGGGGTTCCTCCTGAACCCCCCCTGACCCACTCAGTACCCGGGGCTCCCCCCGAACCCTCCCGAACCCACTTGGTACCGGGGCTCCCCTCGAACCCTCCCAGACCCACTCGGTACCCGGGGCTCCCCCCGAACCCCCCCGGACCCACTTGGTACCAGGGCTCCCCCTGAACCCACTGGGTACTCAGGGCTCCCCCCGAACTCCCCTGGACCCACTCGGTACCCGGGGCTCCCCCCGAACCCTCCCGGACCCACTCGGTACCCGGGTTCTTCCTGAACCCCTCTGGACCCACTTGGTACCCGGGGTTCCCCCCAGACCCACTTGGTACCCGAGGCTCCCCCCGAACCCCCCCTGACCCACGCAGTACCTGGGGCTCCCCCTGAACCCACTCGGTACCTGGGTTCCTCCTGAACCCCCCTGGACCCACTCAGTACCTGGGGCTCCTCCCGAACCCCCCTGGACCCACTCAGTACCCGGGGTTCCCCCCGAACCCACTCGGTACCTGGGTTCCTCCTGAACCCCCCTGGACCCACTTGGTACCAGGACACCCCCCGAACCCTCCCTGACCCACTTGGTACTCGGGGCTCCCCCCAAACCCTCCCAGACCCACTCGGTACCCAGGTTCCTCCCGAACTCCTCTGGACCCACTTGGTACCAGGGCTCCCCTCGAACCCACTGGGTACTCAGGGCTCCCCCCAAGCCCCCCCAGACCCATTCGGTACCCAGGGCTCTCCCCAAACCCTCCCTGACCCACTTGGTACCAGGGCTCCCCCCGAACCCCCCCAGACCCACTCGGTACCGGGGGCTCCCCCTGAACTCTCCCAGACCCACTTGGTACCGGGGCTCCCCCCCGAACCCCCCTGGACCCACGTGATACCTGGGGCTCCCCCCAAACCCCCCCAGACCCACTCGGTACCTGGTTCGGCTCCGGGACCAGACCAGGGAGATCCAGGCACTATAGAGCCCTATGGAGCCCCTATAGACACTATAGCACCCTATGGACACCCTATAGCACCCTATAAAGCTCCTGTAGAGCCCCTATGGACACTGTAGTGCCCTATAGAACCCCTATAGCACCCTATGGACACCCTATAGAGCCCCTATGGACACTATAGGACCCGATGGACACCCTATAGAGCCCTTATTGACACCCTATAGAGCCCCTATGGCATGCTATAGTAGTCTGGACCCCCTATAGCACCCCATACACACCTTAGAGAGCCCCTATAGAGGCCGTAGAGCACCCTATAGACACCCTATAGAGCCCCTATGGCCCCTGTGGGCACCCTACAGAGCCCCTTAGCACCCTATAGAGCCCCTATGGGCCCTGTGGGCAGCCTACAGAGCCCCTGTGGCACCTTATGGACACCCTACAGAACCCCTTAGTACCCAATAGACACCCTATAGAGACTCTATGGCCCCTGCCCACCCTATAGAGCCTCTATGTCCCCTGTGGGCAGCCTATAGAGGCCCTGTGGCACCTTATGGGCACCCTACAGAGCCCCTTAGCACCCTATAGACACCCTATAGAGTCCCTATGGCCCCTGTGGGCAGCCTACAGAACCCCTTAGCACCCTATAGAGAACCTGTGGGCACCCTACAGAGCCCCTTAGCACCCTCTAGAGCCCCTATGTCCCCTATGGGCAGCCTATAGAGCCCCTGTGGCAGCCTATAGACACCCCTGTGGACACTATAGCACCCTATAGAACCCCTCTAGCACCCTATGGAGACCCTATAGAGCCCTAAATCCTTCACCTTTTCCATGGAGCTTTCCCGTTGGGTTTTGGTCATGTTGGAATGGAGGCAAGTGGCCTTGAGGCAGGGGGGCAATCCTGAGACCTGGAAGAGAAGATCAGGGATTGGGATTGGCCAGTGCTTTTCCCAGGGTTTTTTTGGGGGATAAAAAGGGATAAAAGGGATAAAGGCAGGAGGGCTCTGCAGAGGGACCTGGACAGACTGGAGAGTTGGGCTGATCCCAACGGGATGAGGTTCAACACGGCCAAGTGCCGGGTCTTGCACTTTGGCCACAACAACCCCAAAAGGTGCCCAGCAGAACAGGCAAGGCCTTGGACACCATATCCCACAGGATTCTCCTGAAAAAGCTGCCAGCCACGTCTGGAACGGGCCCAGAGAGTGGTGCTGAATGGGGCTGCCTCAAAATGGCGGCTGTGGTGTCCAAAATGGCGGCTGTGGTGTCCCCCAGGGATCAGTGTTGGGCCCAGTTCTCTTTAATGTCTTTATTGATGATTTAGATGAGGGGATTGAGTCCATCATGAGGAAATCTGTGGATCAGGTGGAAGGCAGGAGGGCTCTGCAGAGGGACCTGGACAGACTGGAGAGTTGGGATGATCCCAACGGGATGAGGTTCAACATTCCAAGTGCCGGGTCCTGCACTTTGGCCACAACAACCCCAAAAGGTGCCCAGCATCTCCCAGAGGATTCTCCTGAAAAAGCTGTGGATCTGACAGGAGCACCCTGTGCTGGGTCAGGAGCTGATGGAGGCCCCCAGAGAGTGGTGCTGAACGGGGCTGCATCAAAATGGCGGCTGTGGTGTCCCCCAGGGATCAGTGTTGGGCCCAGAGCTGTTAAATATCTTCATTGATGATTTAGATGAGGGGATTGAGTCCATCATCAGCAAATTCACAGATGACACCAAGCTGGGGGGGAGTGTGGATCAGCTGGAAGGCAGGAGGGCTCTGCAGAGGGACCTGGAGAGACTGGAGAGTTGGGATGATCCCAACGGGATGAGGTTCAACATGGCCAAGGGCCGGGTCCTGCACTTTGGCCACAACAACCCCAAAAGGTGCCCAGCAGAACAGGCAAGGCCTTGGACACCATATCCCACAGGATTCTCCTGAAAAAGCTGCCAGCCACGTCTGGAACGGGCCCAGAGAGTGGTGCTGAACGGGGCTGCCTCAAAATGGCGGCCGTGGTGTCCAAAATGGCGGCTGTGGTGTCCAAAATGGCGGCCGTGGAGTCCCCCAGGGATCAGTGTTGGGCCCAGTTCTCTTTAATGTCTTTATTGATGATTTAGGTGAGGGGATTGAGTCCATCATGAGGAAGTCTGTGGATCAGCTGGAAGGCAGGAGGGCTCTGCAGAGGGACCTGGACAGACTGGAGAGTTGGGATGATTCCAATGGGATGAGGTTCAACACGGCCAAGTGCCGGGTCCTGCACTTTGGCCACAACAACCCCAAAATGTGCCCAGCATCTCCCACAGGATTCTCCTGAAAAAGTTCTGGATCAGCCAGGAGCACCCAGTGCTGGGTTAGGAACTGGCTGGAACGAGCCCAGAGAGTGGTGGTGAACGGGGCTGCATCAAAATGGCGGCTGTGGTGTCCCCCAGGGATCAGTGTTGGGCCCAGTTCTCTTTAATGTCTTTATTGATGATTTAGGTGAGGGGATTGAGTCCATCATGAGGAAATCTGTGGATCAGCTGGAAGGCAGGAGGGCTCTGCAGAGGGACCTGGACAGACTGGAGAGTTGGGATGATCCCAATGGGATGAGGTTCAACACAACAACCCCAAAAACTGCCCAGCAGAAAAGGCAAGGCCTTTGGCACCTTCTCCCACAGGATTCTCTTGAAAAAGCTCTGGATCAGCCAGGAGCACCCTGTGCTGGGTTAGGAACTGGCTGGAACGGGCCAAGAGAGTGGTGCTGAACGGGGCTGCCTCAAAATGGCGGCTGTGGTGTCCCCCAGGGATCAGTGTTGGGCCCAGTTCTCTTTAATGTCTTTATTGATGATTTAGGTGAGGGGATTGAGTCCATCATGAGGAAGTCTGTGGATCAGCTGGAAGGCAGGAGGGCTCTGCAGAGGGACCTGGACAGACTGGAGAGTTGGGATGATCCCAATGGGATGAGGTTCAACACAACCACCCCAAAAGGTGCCCAGCATCTCCCACAGGATTCTCCTGAAAAAGCTCTGGATCAGCCAGGAGCACCCTGTGCTGGGTCAGGAACTGGCTGGAATGGTCCCAGAGAGTGGTGCTGAATGGGGCTGCCTCAAAATGGCGGCTGTGGTGTCCAAAATGGCGGCTGCGGTGTCCCTCAGGGATCAGTGTTGGGCCCAGTGCTGTTCAATATCTTCATTGATGATTTAGATGAGGGGATTGAGTCCATCATCAGCAAATTCACAGATGAAACCAAGCTGGGGAGGAGTGTGGATCAGCTGGAAGGCAGGAGGGCTCTGCAGAGGGACCTGGACAGACTGGAGAGTTGGGATGATTCCAACGGGATGAGGTTCAACACGGCCAAGTGCCGGGTCCTGCACTTTGGCCACAACAACCCCAAAAGGTGCCCAGCATCTCCCACAGGATTCTCCTGAAGAAGCTGTGGATCAGCCAGGAGAACCCTGTGCTGGGTCAGGAGCTGCTGGAGGCCCCCAGAGAGTGGTGCTGAACGGGGCTGCATCAAAATGGCGGCTGTGGTGTCCCCCAGGGATCAGTGTTGGGCCCAGTGCTGTTCAATATCTTTATTGATGATTTAGATGAGGGGATTGAGTCCATCATCAGCAAATTCACAGATGACACCAAGCTGGGGGGGGAGTGTGGATCAGCTGGAAGGCAGGAGGGCTCTGCAGAGGGACTTGGACAGACTGGAGAGTTGGGATGATCCCAACGGGATGAGGTTCAACATGGCCAAGTGCCGGGTCCTGCACTTTGGCCACAACAACCCCATGGGGAGCTCCAGGCTGGGCACAGAGTGGCAGAAAGGGACCTGGGAGTCTGGATTGCCAGGAAGCTGACAGGAGCCAGCAGTGTGCCCAGGTGGCCAAGAAGGCCAATGGCATCCTGGGCTGTGTCAGGAACAGCGTGGCCAGCAGGTCCAGGGAAGGGATTCTGCCCCTGTGCTCCGCCCTGGGGAGGCCACAGCTTGAGTCCTGTGTCCAGTTCTGGGCCCCTCAGCTCAGGAAGGAGATTGAAGTGCTGGAGCAGGTCCAAAGGAGGCAACTGGGCTGGTGAAGGGACTCGAGCACAGACCCTATGAGGAGAGGCTGAGGGAGCTGGGGGTGTTGAGGCTGGAGAAGAGGAGGCTCAGGGGAGACCCCATCACTCTCTCCAACTCCCTGAAAGGAGGTTGGAGCCAGGGGGGGGTTGGGCTCTTTTCCCAGGCAGCTCTCAGCAAGACAAGAGGGCAGGGTCTCAAGTTGTGCCAGGGGAGGTTTAGGTTGGATATTAGAGAGAATTTCTTTCTGGAGAGGGTGATCAGCCATTGGAATGGGCTGCCCAGGGAAGTAGTGGATTCTCCGTGTCTGGAGATATTTAAAAAGAGCCTGGATGTGGCACTCAGTGCCATGGGCTGGGAACTGCAGCAGTAGTGGATCAAGGGTTGGACTTGATGATCTCTGAGGTCCCTTCCAACCCAGATGATTCTGTGATTCTGTGACTCCACCAGGAGGAGGGTTTTGTGCAGAGCTCTCAGCTGCCCTGACTGCTCCCCACACCCAGCTCCATGGGGCCCTTTTCCCAGCCTGGTTTCCATCCACACTGAGCAGGAATTCCCTGGAGGGAGGGAGGGATGGATGGAGAGAGGGATGGTGCTGCTGGCAGGGGACACAGGAAGGTTCCTGTCCCATGGCCAAATCCCTCTGCTCCTCCTGGGAATGTCCCCACAGAGCAGGGGGTGGCAGGAGCTGCTGAGGTGCTCAGGGGAAGCACCCAGAGCCCCAAAACGTGCAGGGCCAGAGCCCCAACCCCTGGGATGGAGCTCCAGAGCCCCAACATCCCCAGCTTCACACCATGGGATGAAACCAGGAGCCCAGAAACCACCCAGGGAGGGGACTGAGACTCCCCTGGGGTAAAGGATCACTAAGAGAAAGGAAGAAAGGATCATCAGATGGGTTGGGTTGGATGGGACCTTGGAGATGTTTCAGAAGAGCCTGGATGTGGCACTGAGTGGTCTGGGAACCACAGGGGGAGTGGATCAAGGGTTGGAGCTGATGATCTCTGAGGTCCCTTCCAACCCAGCCCATTCTGTGATTGACTCCACCAGGAGGAGGGTTTTGTGCAGAGCTCTCAGCTGCCCTGACTGCTCCCCACACCCAGCTCCATGGGGCCCTTTTCCCAGCCTGGTTTCCATCCACACCAAGCAGGAATTCCCTGGAGAGATGGAGAGAGGGATGGAGAGAGGGATGGAGAGAGGGATGGAGAGAGGGATGGAGAGAGGGATGGAGAGAGGGATGGAGAGAGGGATGGAGAGAGGGATGGAGGGAGGGATGGAGGGAGGGATGGAGGGAGGGATGGAGAGAGGGATGGAGAGAGGGATGGTGCTGCTGGCAGGGGACACAGGAAGGTTCCTGTCCCATGGCCAAATCCCTCTGCTCCTCCTGGGAATGTCCCCACAGAGCAGGGGGTGGCAGGAGCTGCTGAGGTGCTCAGGGGAAGCACCCAGAGCCCCAAAACGTGCAGGGCCAGAGCCCCAACCCCTGGGATGGAGCTCCAGAGCCCCAACATCCCCAGCTTCACACCATGGGATGAAACCAGGAGCCCAGAAACCACCCAGGGAGGGGACTGAGACCCCCTTGGGGTAAAGGATCACTAAGAGAAAGGAAGAAAGGATCATCAGATGGGTTGGGTTGGATGGGACCTTGGAGATGTTTCAGAAGAGCCTGGATGTGGCACTGAGTGGTCTGGGAACCACGGGGGGAGTGGATCAAGGGTTGGAGCTGATGATCTCTGAGGTCCCTTCCAACCCAGATGATTCTGTGATTGACTCCACCAGGAGAAGGGTTTTGTGCAGAGCTCTCAGCTGCCCTGACTGCTCCCCACACCCAGCTCCATGGGGCCCTTTTCCCAGCCTGGTTTCCATCCACACCGAGCAGGAATTCCCTGGAGGGAGGGAGGGAGGGATGGAGCTGCTGGCAGGGGACACAGGAAGGTTCCTGTCCCGTGGCCAAATCCCTCTGCTCCTCCTGGGAATGTCCCCACAGAGCAGGGGGTGGCAGGAGCTGCTGAGGTGCTCAGGGGAAGCACCCAGAGCCCCAAAACGTGCAGGGCCAGAGCCCCAACCCCTGGGATGGAGCTCCAGAGCCCCAACATCCCCAGCTTCAAACCATAGGATGAAACCAGGAGCCCAGAAACCACCCAGGGAGGGGACTGAGACCCCCCTGGGGTAAAGGATCACTAAGAGAAAGGAAGGAAGGATCATCAGATGGGTTGGGTTGGATGGGACCTTGGAGATGTTTCAGAAGAGCCTGGATGTGGCACTGAGTGGGCTGGGAACCACGGGGGGAGTGGATCAAGGGTTGGACTTGATGATCTCTGAGGTCCCTTCCAACCCAGCCCATTCTGTGATTCTGTGACTCCACCAGGAGAAGGGTTTTGTGCAGAGCTCTCAGCTGCCCTGACTGCTCCCCACACCCAGCTCCATGGGGCCCTTTTCCCAGCCTGGTTTCCATCCACACCAAGCAGGAATTCCCTGGAGGGATGGAGAGAGGGATGGAGAGAGGCATGGAGAGAGGCATGGAGAGAGGGATGGTGCTGCTGGCAGGGGACACAGGAAGGTTCCTGTCCCGTGGCCAAATCCCTCTGCTCCTCCTGGGAATGTCCCCACAGAGCAGGGGGTGGCAGGAGCTGCTGAGGTGCTCAGGGGAAGCACCCAGAGCCCCAAAACGTGCAGGGCCAGAGCCCCAACCCCTGGGATGGAGCTCCAGAGCCCCAACATCCCCAGCTTCAAACCATGGGATGAAACCAGGAGCCCAGAAACCACCCAGGGAGGGGACTGAGACCCCCCTGGGGTAAAGGATCACTAAGAGAAAGGAAGAAAGGATCATCAGATGGGTTGGGTTGGATGGGACCTTGGAGATGTTTCAGAAGAGCCTGGATGTGGCACTGAGTGGGCTGGGAACCACGGGGGGAGTGGATCAAGGGTTGGACTTGATGATCTCTGAGGTCCCTTCCAACCCAGCCCATTCCATGATTCTATGAAAATCCAAAGTGTTTTACCTGGTCATCCATGAGGGACACCAAGGGGGAGATGACCAAAGTGATGGATCTGGAATGTTGGTGGTAGAGGTGAGCAGGGAGCTGGTAGCAAAGGGACTTCCCCATCCCTGTGGGTAACACCACCAGGGTGGAAAGACCTGGAAAATAATAATAATAATAAAAAAAAAGGGATTTTAGGACAACTCTAGAAAGCTGGAATCCCATGGAGGAAAAACTGGGAACCCACCAGAGAGGATCCTCATGATGGGCAACTCTTGGCCTGGTCTGAAGGAGCTGTAGCCAAACATCTTGAGAGCTTCCAAAACCTCATCCGGGGGTTCTGGTGGAGGAGAAGACACGTGGGGGGAGGTGTTGGGGGGCTAAAAGAGGGGGACAAGAGGTGACAAAGCCACCAAGAGTCCTACCTGGCACCTTCCCCTCTGGTCCTGGGGTGTAGAGGGGTTCCACAGGGGTGGGAGGAGCAGGAGGTTCAACTTGTGGCCTCCAAGCTTGAGGAGAAACGGGGGAACCCCAAGAATTTTGGAGGGTTTCTTCATCCAGAAAACAAAAGCAAGCAGTTGGGATTCTAAAACTCTCAGGAATCCAACATCCACCCCCAAAAAAAGCCCCAAAAAGAAGGAAACCACACCAGAAAACTCAGGCAACACCGTGTTGGTCCTGCGAGCCACTTCCTCCAAGGTGGGAAGTGGATCTTCTTCTTCCTCTTCCTCGTGGTTTCTCTCTTCCTCCCGCGGCGCGGTCCCTGCGTGATGGAAAACTCTTCGTTTCCCCCAAAACCCCCCCAAGAATCCCCCCAAAATGGAGCTCCTGGTCTTACCTCCTCCCCGGCACGCTGCTGCCCAGTGTCCTGTCCCACCACACCTGAAGCAAACGTTGGAGTTTCCACCTCCTCCCAAAAACTGGGCTTTTTTTTTCCACTTTTCCTTCCAAACCTGGAAGGCAAAACCACTTTTGATTGGTTTTTATTAAACCCTTGTAGAGAGACATTGTCAACCAGGTGCCTTGAATTGCCAGTGAGTGGGTGAGAGTCCACCTGTGCCTGATTAGGACAGGCCCCTATTGGGCATGAGCAAGGCCAGGGGGCCAATAAAGGTGGGACACACACCCACAGAAGGCACCTCAGCTCACTCTGGTGTGAGGCATGGAGAGGCCAGCAGCTCGTCGAGCCTCTGGAGCAAGAAAGGCTCTTCCTGCTACACTTCTACCCTGGAAGTGCTGTGTGGTGGCTGGAGTCCTGGAAGAGACCAGGAGCTCGTCGAGCTTCAGGAGCAAGAATGGCTCCTCCTGCTACATTTGGTGGAGAATGTGGGCAACATACAGACATCTAAAGAAGCAGCAGTGTGAGGCGCTGGCAACAGGAACGTTCTCCCTGATTTGAAAAAGTGCCTGGGCTAACACTCTCCCTGAAAGGTATGACCAGCAAGGTCTTTGGATTGGAAACCCCTGAGCAGAGGGAAGCCAAGATAAGGATTCTCTCTTTGGAAACCCCTGAGCGGAGGGAAGCCAGGAGGATGGAATCCCATGAGGAAGGGTTAAAACCCATAATCCCATGAGGAACCAGAAACCCATGAGGAACCAGCAAGCTCTTTGGATTGGAAACCCCTGAGGGAACCAGGAGGAAGGAATCCCATGAGGAAGGGTTAAATCCCATGTATGGAATCCATGAGGAACCAGAAACCCATGAGGAACCAGCAAGCTCTTTGGAAACCCCTGAGGGAACCAGGAGGAAGGAATCCCATGAGGAAGGGTTAAATCCCGTAATCCCATGAGGAACCAGCAAGCTCTTTGGACTGGAAACCCCTGAACAGAGGGAAGCCAAGAGAAGGATTCTCTCTTTGGAAACCCCTGAACAGAGGGAAGCCAAGATAAGGATTCTCTCTTTGGAAACCCCTGAGCAGAGGGAAGCCAAGAGAAGGATTCTCTCTTTGGAAACCCCTGAGCGGAGGGAAGCCAGGAGGATGGAATCTCATGGTATGGAATCCCACGGAGGAAAAAAGAAAAAAATAAAAAAGTAAAAGTAAATAAAAGTATGGAATTCCACGGAGGAACCAGAAACCCATGAGGAACCAGAAATCTCTTTGGAAACCCCTGAGCAAAGGAAAGCCAAGAGAAGGATTCTCTCTTTGGAAGCCCCTGAGCAGAGGGAAACCAAGAGAAGAGCAGAAACAGGAGGGAGAAGAACAAAAGGTAGAGACTTTGTGAAAAAGTGCCTGGGCTGACATTCGGTTGCCTAAGCTAGGGTTAAAATCCCTTAAGTTATAAGTGTATTTTTGTAAAAAATCCTGTATGTATGTGTAAAAATCTTGTACTCGGGCCCCCTCCATGCTCTTAGCTGAGTGTCCTGCGGGGCCCGAAGCTGTGTCAGTAGAAAAAATCCTGTCAGTAGAAAAAAAAAAAAAAAAATGTAAATCCTGTATAAGTGTGTTCATTACTGCCCCTCAGAGCCCCCTCCATGCTCTTAGCTGAGTGTCCCGTGGGGCCCGAAGAAAAATCCTGTGTATAAGTGTAAACGTTAGTAAAAATGGTGTTAAATCGTGTTAAAATGTTTGTAAAATGTTTGTATCCTGTAATCAGTGTTAAAACACAGCATCCTCCTGAAGAAGCTGTCAGCCCACAGCTTGGACAGGAGCACCCTGTGCTGGGTTAGGAACTGGCTGGAGGGCCGGGCCCAGAGAGTGGTGCTGAACGGGGCTGCATCAAAATGGCGGCTGTGGTGTCCCCCAGGGATCAGTGTTGGGCCCAGTGCTGTTCAATATCTTTAGTGAGGATTTAGGTGAGGGGATTGAGTCCATCATCAGCAAACTCACAGATGACACCAAGCTGGGGGAG
This sequence comes from Archilochus colubris, assembly GCA_023079485.1. Taxonomy (NCBI): domain Eukaryota; kingdom Metazoa; phylum Chordata; class Aves; order Apodiformes; family Trochilidae; genus Archilochus; species Archilochus colubris. Next base: position 139,209 of record JALBCY010000038.1, read on the forward strand.
TGTGGATCAGCTGGAAGGCAGGAGGGCTCTGCAGAGGGACCTGGACAGACTGGAGAGTTGGGATGATCCCAATGGGATGAGGTTCAACAAGGCCAAGTGCCAGGTCCTGCACTTTGGCCACAACAACCCCATGGGGAGCTCCAGGCTGGGCACAGAGTGGCTGAGAGCAGCCAGACAGAGAGGGACCTGGGAGTTTGGGTCATCAGGAAGCTGAACATGAGCCAGCAGTGTGCCCAGGTGGCCAAGAAGGCCAATGGCATCCTGGCCTGGATCAGGAACACCGTGGCCAGCAGGTCCAGGGAAGGGATTCTGCCCCTGTACTCAACCCTGGGGAGGCCACAGCTTGAGTCCTGTGTCCAGTTCTGGGCCCCTCAGCTCAGGAAGGAGATTGAGGTGCTGGAGCAGGTCCAAAGGAGGGCAACCAGGCTGGTGAAGGGACTCAAGCATAGACCCTACAAGGAGAGGCTGAGAGAACTGGGGTTGTTCAGCCTAAAGAAGAGGAGGCTCAGGGGAGACCTCATCACTCTCTACAACTACCTGAAAGGAGGTTGGAGCCAGGTGGGGGTTGGGCTCTTTTACCAAACGACTTTCAACAAGACAAGAGGGCATGGACTTAAGTTGTGCCAGGGGAGGTTTAGGTTGGATATTAGAAAGAATTTCTTTACGGAAAGAGTGATCAAGCATTGGAATGGGCTGCCCACTGAAGTGGTGGATTCTCCGTGTCTGGAGATATTTAAAAAGAGACTGGATGTGGCACTCAGTGCCATGGTCTAGCAACCGCAGTTGTGGTTCAAGGGTTGGACTTGATGATCTCTGAGGTCCCTTCCAACCCAGCCAATTCTATGATTCTATGAAAAAAAAAAAAAAATAAGGGGCAATGTAGAGAGACATTGTCAACCAGGTGCCTCGAATTGCCAGTGAGTGGGTGAGAGTCCACCTGTGCCTGATTAGGACAGGCCCCTATTGGGCATGAGCAAGGCCAGGGGGCCAATAAAGGTGGGACACACACCCACAGAGAAAACCTCAGCTCACTCTGGTGCGAGGCATGGAGAGGCCAGCAGCTCGTCGAGCCTCTGGAGCAAGAAAGGCTCTTCCCACTACACTTCTGCCCTGGAAGCGCTGTGTGGTGGCTGGAGTCCTGGAAGAGACCAGCAGCTCGTCGAGCTTCAGGAGCAAGAATGGCTCCTCCCGCTACATTTGATGGAGAATGCGGGCAACATACAGACATCTAAAGAAGCAGCAGTGTGAGGAGCTGGCAACAGGAACATTGTCCCTGATTTGAAAAAATGCCTGGGCTAACACTCTCCCTGAAAGGTATCAAGCTCTTTGGATTGGAAACCCCTGAACAGAGGGAAGCCAAGATAAGGATTCTCTCTTTGGAAACCCCTGAGCAGAGGGAAGCCAGGAGGATGGAATCCCATGAGGAAGGGTTAAATCCCATGTATGGAATCCCATAAGGAAGGGTTAAATCCCATGAGGAACCAGCAAGCTCTTTGGGAACCCCTGAGCAGAGGGAACCAGGAGGATGGAATCCCGTGAGGAAGGGTTAAATCCCATGTGTGGAATCCCATCAGGAACCAGCAAGCTCTTTGGAAACCCCTGAGCAGAGGGAAGCCAAGAGAAGGATTCTCTCCTTGGAAACCTCTGAGTAGGGGGAAGCCAAGAGGATGGAATCCCATGAGGAAGGGATAAATCCCATGTATGGAATCCCATAAGGAAGGGTTAAATCCTGTAATCCCATGAGGAACCAGCAAGCTCTTTGGGAACCCCTGAGCAGAGGGAACCAGGAGGATGGAATCCCATGAGGAAGGGTTAAATCCCGTGTGTGGAATCCCATCAGGAATGGTTAAATCCCATGTATGGAATCCCCTGAGGAAGGGTTAAATCCCGTGTGTGGAATCCCATGAGGAACCAGCAAGCTCTTTGGAAACCCCTGAGCAGAGGGAAGCCAAGAGAAGGATTCTCTCTTTGTGAAACCCTTGAGCGGAGGGAAGCCAGGAGGATGGAATCCCATGAGGAAAGGTTAAAACCCATAATCCCATGAGGAACCAGAAACCCATGAGGAACCAGGAAGCTCTTTGGAAACCCCTGAGCAGAGGGAAGGCAAGATAAGGATTCTCTCTTTGGAAACCCCTGAACAGAGGGAAGCCAAGATAAGGATTCTCTCTTTGGAAACCCCTGAGCGGAGGGAACCAGGAGGATGGAATCCCATGAGGAAGGGTTAAAACCCGTGTATGGAATCCCATGAGGAAGGGTTAAATCCTGTAATCCCATGAGGAACCAGCAAGCTCTTTGGACTGGAAACCCCTGAGCAGAGGGAAGCCAAGATAAGGATTCTCTCTTTGGAAACCCTTGAGCGGAGGGAAGCCAGGAGGATGGAATCCCATGAGGAAGGGTTAAATCCCATGTATGGAATCCCATGAGGAAGGGTTAAAACCCATAATCCCATGAGGAACCAGAAACCCATGAGGAACCAGGAAGCTCTTTGGAAACCCCTGAGCAGAGGGAAGCCAAGATAAGGATTCTCTCTTTGGAAACCCTTGAGCGGAGGGAAGCCAGGAGGATGGAAAGAAAGGCTCCTCCCGCAACAAACCCTTGATTTTTAACTCAAAAACTTGGAGTTTTTGGGATGGTTTTGGTTTGTTTCCCACCCCAAGGCTGCGTTGGAAGATGCCAAATTCAAGAGAAACACTAAAAAAGAAAAATAAAAGAAAAAAAAAAGGAGTTTTTCAACCCCGGCGGCGCCGACCCCGAAACGTTTCGCTTCGGACCGGGGGGTGTTAACAAAACAACCCCCAAAACCAATCAAAATTCAGGAAAAATGGGAAAAAAAGTGGGAATTCCACCTGTTGGGATCTCAAGTACCTTCTTACGGAGGTGGCTCCCCCTCCTGCTGGGACCTCGGGTGTAGGATTTCTTCTTCAGGTTGAGGAGGACGAAGTTGGCGGCGTTGAGCGGAGTTGCCCGGCGCAGGGGTTTGGGGCCTTCCTCTTCCACTTCCTCTTTCTTCCTCTTCCTGGAAGAGTTTTTGGAAGGATCTGGTGGCTTCCCAGGATCTTTTTGGGTTGCCACCTGCCCTTCCTCCTCCAACGTTCCCTCTTCCTCCTCAGAAGTTCTCTCAGGGCGTTGGTGGAGCTTGGTGGAACCCAACTCATCATCATCTCCAACTCCATCATCTCCAACTCCATCATCTCCACGTGGTCTTTTCCTCCTGGAATTCCCAGGTTTTTCCAGATGTGTCCCTGCCACTTTCTTGATTGTCCTTTTGTCCCCAAGTGTCACTTGACCTTCCTCTTCCTCCTCAAACATTCCCTCTTCCTCATCCAACATTCCTTCATGGCACTGGTGGAGCCTGGTGGGACCTCCATCTTCTCCAGGTGGTCTTTTCCTCCTGGAATTCCCAGTTTTTCCCAGTTGTGTCCCTGCCACTTCCTGGGTTGTCCTTTTGTCCCCAAGTGTCACTTGACCTTCCTCTTCCTCTTCCTCAGAAGTTCTCTCATGGTCTTGGTGGAACTTGGTGGGACCTCCATCATCTCCACCATCTTCTCCATGTGGTCTTTTCCTCCTGGAATTCCCAGTTTTTTCCAGATGTGTCCCTGCCACCCCCTGGGTTGTCCCTTTGTCCCCAAGTGTCACTTGACCTTCCTCTTCCTCCTCCAACATTCCCTCTTCCTCTTCAAAAGTTCTCTCATGGAGTTGGTGGAACTTGGTGGGACCCAACTCATCATCATCTCCACGTGGTCTTTTCCTCCTGGAATTCCCAGTGTTTTCCAGTTGTGTCCCTGCCACACCCTGGGTTGTCCTTTTGTCCCCAAGTGTCACTTGGCCTTCCTCTTCCTCCTCAGAAGTTCTCTCAGGGCATTGGTGGAACTTGGTGGGACCCAACTCATCATCTTCTCCAGGTGGTCTTTCCCTCCTGGAATTCCCAGTTTTTCCCAGTTGTGTCCTTGCCACTTCCTTGATTGTCCTTTTGTCCCCAAGTGTCACTTGACCTTCCTCTTCCTCCTCCAACGTTCCCTCTTCCTCCTCAGAAGTTCTCTCATGGTCTTGGTGGAGCTTGGTGGGACCTCCATCATCTCCATGTGGTCTTTTCCTCCTGGAATTCCCAGTTTTTCCCAGTTGTGTCCCTGCCACCCCCTGGGTTGTCCTTTTGTCCCCAAGTGTCCCTTGACCTTCCTCTTCCTCCTCCAACATTCCTTCATGGCATTGGTGGATCTTGGTGGGACCTCCATCATCTTCACCCTTTCCAGGTGTTTTTTCCCTCCTGGATTTCCCAGTTTTTCCCAGTTGTGTCCCTGCCACCCCCTGGGTTGTCCCTTTGTCCCCAAGTGTCACTTGACCTTCTTCTTCCTCCTCAGAAGTTCTCTCATGGTCTTGGTGGAGCTTGGTGGGACCCAACTCATCATCATCTCCACGTGGTCTTTTCCTCCTGGAATTCCCAGTTTTTCCCAGTTGTGTCCCTGCCACCCCCTGGGTTGTCCCTTTGTCCCCAAGTGTCACTTGACCTTCTTCTTCCTCCTCCAACGTTCCCTCTTCCTCCTCAGAAGTTCTCTCATGGTCTTGGTGGAGCTTGGTGGGACCTCCATCATCTCCACCATCTTCTCCACGTGGTCTTTTCCTCCTGGAATTCCCAGTTTTTCCCAGTTGTGTCCCTGCCACCTCCTGGGTTGTCCTTTTGTCCCCAAGTGTCACTTGACCTTCCTCTTCCTCCTCCTCAGAAGTTCTCTCATGGTCTTGGTGGAGCTTGGTGGGACCTCCATCATCTCCACCATCTTCTCCACGTGGTCTTTTCCTCCTGGAATTCCCAGTTTTTCCCAGTTGTGTCCCTGCCACCTCCTGGGTTGTCCCTTTGTCCCCAAGTGTCCCCTGGCACCTCTGGAGCCAGTCGGGATCCAAGGAACCCAACCTCTCCCTCACCTCCTTCCTCAACCTCTGGAATTCCTGGAATTTCTGGGGTGGGGGGAACTTGGGGGGCTTCAGGGTGAGGAGGAGGAGTTGGGGGGACCCACGGAGAGGGGGGGGAGGAAGGAGCAGCTCTTCTGGGGACACCTCAGGGGTGGCTTTGTCACTTGTCACCTCCAGGGAGGGGGCAGGCGGGGTCCTCCGGGGGGTTGGGGTCCTCCTGGGGGTCAGGGGGGGCTCCTGGAAAAAAGGGGAGGGGGAGATGGTTGGGGGGTGCCCCCCACTTCTGTGGAGAAGAGTTTGGGGGGGGGGGGGGGAGGGTCTGGTAGCAAAGTGACATTTTGGGGGGGTCCTGGGAGGTGGGGGGCAGAACTGGGGGGGGGTCTGGTGGGGAATGGACCATTCTGGGGGGGTCTGAGGGGAGGGGGTCATTATTTTGGGGGGGTCTGGTGGGAAAAGGATCATTTTGGGGGGGTCCTGGGAGGTGGGGGGGCAGCATTTTGGGGGGGTTGGTGGGAAAAGGATCACTTTGGGGTGGTCTGGTACCCAGATGTCATTTTGGGGGGGTCTGGTGGGAAAGGGACCATTTTGGGGGGGTCCTGGGAGGTGGGGGGCATAATTTTGGGGGGGTTTGGTGGGAAAAGGATCATTTTGGGGGGGGGTCTGGTACCCAGGTGTTATTTTGGGGGGGTCCTGGGAGGTGGGGGGCAACATTTTGGGGGTCTGGAGGGAAAAGGATCATTTTGGGGGGGTCTGGTGGGAAAGGGACCATTTTGGGGGGGGTCTGGTACCAAAGTGACATTTTGGGGGGGTCCTGGGAGGTGGGGGGCAGAATTTTGGGGGGTTTGGTGGGGAAGGGACCATTTGGGGGGTGTCTGGTACCCAGGTGTTATTTTGGGGGGGTCCTGGCAGGTGGGGGTCAGCATTTTGGGGGGGTCTGGTGGGAAAAGGATCATTTTGGGGGGGGGGTTGGTGCCCAGGTGTTATTTTGGGGGGTCCTGGCAGGTGGGGGGCAGCATTTTGGGGGTTTGGGGGGAAAAGGATCATTTTGGGGGGGGGTTTGGTGCCCAGATGTCATTTTGGGGGGGTCTGTTGGGAAAGGGATCATTCTGGGGGGTCCTGGCAGGGGGGGTCAGCATTTTGGGGGGTTTGGTGTGAAAGGGATCATTTGGGGGGGGGGTCTGGTACCAAAGTGACATTTTGGGGGGGTCCTGGGAGGTGGGGGGCAGCATTTCGGGGGGGTTTGGTGGGAAAGGGACCATTTTGGGGGGGGTCTGGTACCAAAGAGACATTCTGGGGGGGTCCTGGGAGGCGGGGGGCAGCATTTTGGGGGGGTTGGTGGGGAAAGGATCATTCTGGGGGGGGGTTTGGTACCCAGGTGTTATTTTGGGGGGGTCCTGGCAGGATTTTTTGGGGGGGTCTGGTGGGAAAAGGATCATTTTGGGGGGGTCTGAGGGGAGGGGTTCATCATTTTTGGGGGGGTCTGGTGGGGAAGGGACCATTTGGGGGGGGGACTGGTACCCAGATGTCATTTTGGGGGGGTCTGAGGGGAGGGGGTCAGCATTTAGGGGGGGTTTGGTGGGAAAAGGATCATTTTGGGGGGGGTCTGGTACCACAGAGACATTCTGGGGGGGTTCTGGGAGGTGGGGGCAGCATTTTGGGGGGGTCTGGTGGGAAAAGGATCATTTTGGGGGGGTCTGAGGGGAGGGGGTCAGCATTTTTGGGGGTGTCTGGGAGTTAAGGGTGAGGAAAAGGCCCCAGAGCCCCCCCAGACCTTTCCCAGGGCTCCCAGTTTGGATTTGAGGTTGATGCCAAGGGACTGCACCCCCAGTTTGGGGAGGGGGCTCTGCCTGGGGGGTCTGGGCTGGCGGTTGAGGTGGGAGCCCCAGGAGCCCCTGGGTGGCACCTGGAGACACAAAGAGCAACAAGAAATGAGTAAAATGGCACAAAGGGAAAAAAAAACCAACAAAAAAACCTAAAAATGTGAAGAGAGAAAAGTGAAAATGCAGAAAAGCCCAAAGAAAAAGAAGGGAAAAAGCAAAAGAAGAAAAAAACAGAAAGAAAAACCTCAAAGAAAAAAGTCGAAGAAAGAAAAACAAAAAGAAAAACCCAAAGGGAAAAAAACCCAAAGAACCAAGGAAAAAACACAGAGAAAAAAACAAGAGGAAAAAAACAGAGAAAAAAAAGAGAAAAAAAAAAAAACAGAGAAAAAAAAAAAAGAGAAAAAAAAAAGAGAAAAAAAGGGGAAAAAAAAGATAAAAAAGAGATAAGAAAGAGAAAAAAGAGAAAAAAGAGAAAAAAGAGAAAAAAAAGAGAAAAAAAAGAGAGGAAAAAGAGAGGAAAAAGAGAGGAAAAAGAGAGGAAAAAGAGAGGAAAAAGAGAGGAAAAAGAGAGGAAAAAAAGAGAGGAAAAAAAGAGAGGAAAAGAGAGAGGAAAAGAGGAAAAAAGAGGAAAAAAGAGAGAAAAAGAGAGAAAAAGAGGAAAAACAGAGGAAAGAGAGGAAAAGAGAGGAAAAGAGAGGAAAAGAGAGGAAAAGAGAGGAAAAGAGAGGAAAAGAGAGGAAAAGAGAGGAAAAGAGAGGAAAAGAGAGGAAAAGAGAGAAAAAGGAAAAGAGAGAAAAAGAGAGAAAAAGAGAGAAAAAGAGAGAAAAAGAGAGAAAAAGAGAGAAAAAGAGAGAAAAAGGGAGAAAAAGGGAGAAAAAGGGAGAAAAAGGGAGAAAAAGGGAGAAAAAGAGAAAAAAAAGAGGAAAAAAAGGGGAAAAAGAGAGGTAAAAAGAAAGAGAGAAAAAGAGAGAAAAAGAGAGAAAAAGAGAGAAAAAGAGAGAAAAAGAGAGAAAAAGAGAGAAAAAGAGAGAAAAAGAGAGAAAAAGAGAGAAAAAGAGAGAAAAAGAGAGAAAAAGAGAGAAAAAGAGAGAAAAAGAGAGAAAAAGAGGAAAAAGAGGAAAAAGAGGAAAAAGAGGAAAAAAGGAGAAAAAAAGAGGAAAAAAGAGGAAAAAAGAGGAAAAAAAAAGAGGAAAAAAAGAGGAAAAAAAGAGGAAAAAAAGAGGAAAAAAAGAGGAAAAAAAGAGGAAAAAAAGAGGAAAAAAGAGGAAAAAAAGAGGAAAAAAAGAGGAAAAAAGAGGAAAAACAGAGGAAAAACAGAGGAAAAAAAGAGGAAAAAAAGAGGAAAAAAGAGGAAAAAAGAGGAAAAGAGAAAAAAGAGAGGAAAAGAGGAAAAAGAGGAAAAAGAGGAAAAAGAGGAAAAAGAGGAAAAAGAGGAAAAAGAGGAAAAAGAGGAAAAAGAGGAAAAAAGAGGAAAAAAGAGATAAAAAAGAGATAAAAAAGAAATAAAAGAGACATAAAAACAGAAAAAAAAAGAGGAAAAAACAGAGGAAAACAGAGGAAAAAGAGGAAAAAGAGGAAAAAGAGGAAAAAGAGGAAAAAGAGGAAAAAAGAGGAAAAAGAGAAAAAAAGAGAAAAAAAAGAGAAAAAAATAAAAAAGAAATAAAAGGGACATAAAACCAGAAAAAACCAGAAAAAGCCAGAAAAAAAACAGAAAAAAACCAGAAAAACCAGAAAAAACACAGAAAAAACACAGAAAAAACACAGAAAAAACACAGAAAAAACACAGAAAAAACACAGAAAAAAGCAAGTAAAAAAACAAGTAAAAAACCAAGAAAAAACCAAAGAAAAAACCCCAAAGGAGCTCAAAGAAAAAGACACAGAAAATCCAACCCCAAATAAACACAAAACTCCCCTACACAAAACAAGAAACCCCACAAAAAACAAGAAACCCCCCCAAAATTAAACCCCCCCCCAAAATAAGAAACCCCATAAAATTAAAAACCCCACAAAAAAGAACCCAAAATAAATTAAAAAACCCCACAATAAATTAAAAAACCCCACAAAACTTTAAAAACCCCACAAAACCCAAGAAACCCCCCAATTTAAAAAAAAAACCACAAATCCCCCCCAAAATTTCACAAACCCCACAAAATGAAAACCCCACAGGAACTAAAACCCAAAAAAAACCCCAAGAAAACCCCCCCAGAACTTGAAAACCCCCCAAAAACGTTAAAGAACAGGAAAAAAAAACCTATTTTAAAAAAGACAAGTTTTAAAAAGCCTGAAATAATAAAAAAAAACCCCAAAATTAAAAAAAAAAACAAACCAAAAATGGCCCTAGAGAAATTAAGGATAAAGGGAATGGAAACCCCTGAGCAGAGGGAACCAGGAGGGTGGAATCCATGAGGAAGGGCTAAATCCCATGTATGGAATCCATGAGGAACCAGAAACCCATGAGGAACCAGCAAGCTCTTTGGGAACCCCTGACGGAACCAGGAGGATGGAATCCCATGAGGAAGGGTTAAAACCCGTGTATGGAATCCAATAAGGAAGGGTTAAATCCCATGGAATCCCATGAGGAAGGGTTAATGAGGAAGGGTTCAATCCCGTAATCCCATGAGGAACCAGAAACCCATGAGGAACCAGCAAGCTCTTTGGATTGGAAACCCCTGAGAAGAGGGAAGCCAGGAGGATGGAATCTCATGAGGAAGGGTTAAATCCCGTGTATGGAATCCCATGTGGAAGGGTTAAATCCCATGGAATCCAATAAGGGAGGGTTAAATCCTGTGTATGGAATCCCATGAAGAAACAGCAAGCTCTTTGGGAACCCCTGAGCAGAGGGAAGCCAAGAGAAAGATTCTCTCTTTGGAAACCTCTGAGTAAAGGGAACCAGGAGGGTGGAATCCCATGAGGAAGGGTTAAATCCCGTGTATGGAATCCTATAAGGGAGGGTTAAATCCTGTGTATGGAATCCTATGAGGAAGGGTTAAATCCTGTAATCCCATGAGGAACCAGAAACCCATGAGGAACCAGCAAGCTGTTTGGGAACTCCTGAGTAGAGGGAAGCCAGGAGGGTGGAATCCCATGAGGAAGGGTTAAATCCCATGTATGGAATCCCATGAGGAACCAGAAACCCATGAGGAACCAGCAAACTGTTTGGGAAGCCCTGAGCAGAGGGAACCAGGAGGGTGGAATCCCATGTATGGAATCCCATAAGGGAGGGTTAAATCCCATGTATGGAATCCCATGAGGAAGGGTTAAATCCCGTAATCCCATGAGGAACCAGCAAGCTCTTTGGGAATCCCTGAGCGGAGGGAAGCCAAGAGAAGGATTCTCTCTTTGGAACCTCTGAATAAAGGGAAGCCAAGAAGATGGAATTCCATGAGGAAGGGTTAAATCCCATGTATGGAATCCATGAGGAAGGGCTAAATCCCATGAGGAAGGGTTAAAACCCGTGTATGGAATCCCATGAGGAACCAGAAACCCATGAGGAACCAGCAAGCTCTTTGGAAACCCCTGAGCAGAGGGAACCAGGAGGATGGAATCCCATGAGGAAGGGTTAAATCCCATGTGTGGAATCCCATGAGGAAGGGCTAAATCCCGTAATCCCATGAGGAACCAGAATCCCATGAGGAACCAGCAAGCTCTTTGGAAACCCCTGAGCAGAGGGAAGCCAAGAGAAGGATTCTCTCCTTGGAAACCTCTGAGTAGAGGGAAGCAGGAGGGTGGAATCCCATGAGGAAGGGTTAAATCCCATGTATGGAATCCATGAGGAAGGGTTAAATCCCATGAGGAAGGGTTAAAACCCTTGTATGGAATCCCATGAGGAACCAGAAACCCATGAGGAACCAGCAAGCTCTTTGGGAACCCCTGAGCAGAGGGAAGCCAAGAGAAGGATTCTCTCCTTGGAAACCTCTGAGTAAAGGGAAGCCAGGAGGATGGAATCCCATGAGGAAGGGTTAAAACCCATGTATGGAATCCCATGAGGAATCAGAAACCCATGAGGAACCAGCAAGCTCTTTGGGAACACCTGAGCAGAGGGAAGCCAAGAGAAGGATTCTCTCTTTGGAAACCTCTGAGTAAAGGGAAGCCAGGAGGATGGAATCCCATGAGGAAGGGTTAAATCCCATGTGTGGAATCCCATGAGGAAGGGTTAAATCCCATGTATGGAATCCCATGAGGAAGGGTTAAATCCCGTAATCCCATGAGGAACCAGAAACCCATGAGGAACCAGCAAGCTCTTTGGATTGGAAACCCCTGAGCAGAGGGAACCAGGAGGATGGAATCCCATGAGGAAGGGTTAAATCCCATGTATGGAATCCATGAGGAAGGGTTAAATCCCATGTATGGAATCCCATGAGGAACCAGAAACCCATGAGGAACCAGCAAGCTCTTTGGGAACCCCTGAGCAGAGGGAAGCCAAGAGAAGGATTCTCTCTCTTTGGAAGCTCATCGAGCCTCAGGAACAAGGCAGGCTCCTTCCTGCTACAATTTGGGGTACCTGGGGGGGCTCCTGGGGGGGCTCTGGGTCCTCTCTCAGCTTCTTCAGTGCCTGATACTCCTTGTAGAGCCCTGAAAGCAGCAGCAGATTTGGGGCAAATCTGGGGGATTTTGGGTTTTTCCCCCTAAATCCCACCCAAGGGGCTCAGATGGGGGGGCAACTCCACACCCTCCCCCCTAAAATGTCCCCCCAGGGGAGCCAAAAGTCCTCAGGGAAGGGGAAATGGGGTGAATTTTGGGTTTTTTGGGGTTTTTTCATTAAAATGACCCCAAAACGTCCTCAGTTTGGGGTGTGGGGGGGGCACTCACGTTTGGTGTCTTCTGGGGCTTCTCTGATGTCTTCCTGGAAGGGAAATGGGGCAGGAAGTGGGGCAGGAAGTGGGGCAGGAAGTGGGGCAGGAAGTGGGGAGGAGGAAATAAATGGGGGGGAAGAAGGAAATGAAAGGGGGGAGGAAAAGGGGGGGAAGAGGAAGAGGAAAAGGGGGGGAAGAGGAAGAGGAAAAGGGGGGGAAGAGGAAGAGGAAGAGGGGGGGAAGGGGAAGAGGAAGAGGGGGGGGAAGAGGGGGAAGAGGAAGAGGGGGGGAAGAGGAAGAGGGGGAAGGGGAGGAAAAGGGGGGGGAAGGGGAGGAAAAGGGGGGAAGGGGAGGAAGTGGGGGAAAGGGGAGGAAAAGGGGGGAAAGGGGGAGGAAAAGGGGGGAGGGGAAAAGGGGGGAAAAGGGGGAGGAGAGAGGAGGAAAAAGGGGGGAAGAGGGAGAGGAAAAGGGGGAAGAGGGAGAGGAAAGGGGGAAGAGGAAGAGAAAAGGGGGGGAAAGAGGAAGAGGAAAAGGGGGGGAAAGAGGAAGAGGAAAAGGGGGGGAAAGAGGAAGAGGAAAAGGGGGGGAAAGAGGAAGAGGAAAAGGGGGGGAAAGAGGAAGAGGAAAAGGGGGGGAAAGAGGAAGAGGAAAAGGGGGGGGAAGAGGAGGAAAAGGGGGGAAAGAGGAAGAGGAAAGGGGGGGTGAGGAGGGAAAGGGGGGGAAGAGGAGGAAAAGGGGGGGAGGGAGGAAAAGGGGAAGAGGAGGAAAAGGGGGGAAGGGAGGAAAAGGGGGGAAAAGGGGGAAAAGGGGGAAAAGGGGGAAAGGGGGAAAGGGGGGAAAGGGGGGAAAGTGGACAGGGGGGGAAGGGGAGGAAAGGGGGAAGGGGAGGAAAAGGGGAAGGGGAGAAAAAGGGGGGGAAGGGGAGGAAAAGGGGGGGAAGGGGAAAAGAGGGGGAAGGGGAGGAAAAGGGGAGGGAAAGGGGAGGAAAAGGGGAGGGAAGAGGAAGAGGAAAAGGGGGGGAAGAGGAAATAAAAGGGGGGGGAAGGGGAGGAAAAGGGGACACCCCCCCTTTTCCCCTCAGTTTTCCCTCACTTTTCCCCTCAGTTTTCCCTCAGTTTTCCCTCAGTTTTCCCTCAGTTTTCCCTCACCTTCCCCTCAGTTTCCCCCCCCTTTTCCCTCAGTTCTCCCTCACGTTTCCCTGAGGTAACCTCCCCCCCCCCCCCCCCTCCCCCGTGTACCTGGTTGGGTTTCCTCTGCCTCTCCCGCTGGAAATCGCTTTCCCACCTCTTCAGCAACGCCCTCACCTCCCTCAGCCGCTCCATAGCGCTCAACACCCCCTTAAACAACCCGGGTTTGGGTCCTTTTCTTGCGTTTTCCGAACCGCCCGCAGCTCCCTCACAGCAAGCGGCGGGAGAGCGAACAGCCCGCGCCCGCGGCGCCTCAACCAATGGGAGTCGAGGAAACGCTGATTGACGGCTCCTCTAACCAATGGAGAGCGCGGATGGCGTAACCCCGCCTTCCCTTTTGCGAACGGCGCGTTTTGATTGGTCGAGGCTGCAGGGCGGACCCGGAAGTGGTGTGGAAGCTGCCGGGGGAGAGTCGGGGCTGCGCGGTGAGGGGAGCGGCCATGTTGGGGAGGGGGCGGTGGGGCCGGGGGGCTCCTCAGAGCGGGGGGGACGTGAGATAGGAGGTCAGGGAGGGTCCCTGCTGTGGGGGGGGATAAGGGGGAGGGTCCCTGATGGGTGGAGGTTGGAGGGAGGGGTCCCCTGTGAGCTGGGGGGGGGGGGGTGAGGAGGGGTCTCTTGTGGGGAGGGGTTTCTTGTGAGGGGGGCTCGGGGTTTTGGGGGGGTCTGTGTTGTGGGGTGGGGGTGTTTTGGGGTCTCTGAGGTGTGGGGGGGTGCTGAGGCCCTTTTGGAGGGGGGGTTGGGGTCGGGGTTCGGGGGGGTCCCCTAGGAAGGGAGGGGGCTGGGGTAGGGGGGTCCCTGTGAGGGGTGGGTGGGTGGGTGAGTGAGGGGTTTTGGGGTCTCTGGGAGGGGGGTGAGGGGTTCTGGGGTGGGGGTTTGGGGTCTTGAGGTGGGTTAGGGGTGCTGGGGGGTTTTGGGGTTTCTGAGAGGGGGGTGAGGGATTGGGGCTGCTGGGGGGTGTTTTGGGGTCTTGGGGGTGAGTTAGGGGTTCTGGGGTGGGGGCTTCGGGGTCTCTGAGGAAGAGAGAGGTGGGTGAGGGGTTTTGGGGTCTCTTGGATGGGGGAGAGGGGTTCTGGGGTGGGGGTTTTGGGGTCTTGGGGTGGGTTAGGGGTGCTGGGAGGGTTTTGGGGTCTCTGAGATGGGGTTGGGGGTGCTGTGGGGGTTTTGGGGTCCTGGGGGTGGGTAAGGGGTTTAGGGGTGGGGGTTTTGGGGTCTCTGAGATGGGAGGGGTTAGGGGTGCTGGGGGGTGTTTTGGGGTCTTGGGGTGGGTGTTTTGGGGTCTCTAAGAAGGCGGTGGGTGGGTGAGGGGTTTTGGGGTCTCTGGGATGGGGGTTAGGGGTTCTGGGGTGGGGGTTTTGGGGTCTTGGGGTGGGTTAGGGGTGCTGGGGGGGTTTTGGGGTCTCTGGGATGGGGGTTGGGGTGCTGGGGTGGGGGTTTTGGGGTCTCTGAGCGGGGGATGGGTGGGTGAGGGGTTTTGGGGTCTCTGAGAAGGGGGTGAGGGGTTCTGGGGTGGGGGTTTTGGGGTCTTGGGGTGTTTGAGAGGTTCTATGGTTGGTGTTTTGGGATCTTGGGGTGGGTTAGGGGTTCAGGGGTGGGGGTTTTGGGGTCTCTGAGATGGGGGTGGGTGGGTGAGGGGTTTTGGGGTCTCTGAGAAGGGGGTGAGGGGTTCTGGGGTGGGGGTTTTGGGGTCTTGGGGTACATTAGGGGTGCTGTGGGGGTTTTGGGGTCTCTGAGGGGTGGGTTAGGGGTTCTGGGGTTGGTGTTTTGGGGTCTCAGAGGGGAGGTGGGTGGGTGAGGGGTGCTGGAGGGTGTTTTGGGGTCTCTGAGATGGGGTTGGGGGTTCAGGGGTGGGGGTTTTGGGGTCTCTGAGAAGGGATTGGGGGTGCTGTGGGGGTTTTGGGGTCTCTGAGGGGTGGGTGAGGGGTTCTGGGGTTGGTGTTTTGGGGTCTCAGAGGGGGGGTGGGTGGGTTAGAGGTGCTGGAGGGTGTTTTGGGGTCTTGGGGGTGGGTGTTTTGGGGTCTCTGAGAAGGGGGTGAGAGGTTCAGGGGTGGGGGTTTTGGGGTCTCTGAGAGGGGATGGGTGGGTGAGGGGTTTTGGGGTCTCTGAGATGGGGGTTAGGGGTGCTGGGGTGGGGGTTTTGGGGTCTTGGGGTGAGTTAGGGGTGCTGAGGGGGTTTTGGGGTCTCTGAGAAGTGGGTGGGTGGGTGAGGGGTTTTGGGGTCTCTGAGATGGGGTTGGGCGTTCTGGGGTTGGGGTCTTGGGGTGGGTTAGGGGTTCTGGGGTGGGGGTTTTGGGGTCTCTGAGAGGGGGATGGGTGGGTGAGGGTTTTGGGGTCTCTGAGATGGGGGTAAGGGTGCTGGGGTGGGTTTGGGGTTCTTAGGTTAGTGTTGTGGGGATTTGGGGTCTCTGAGAAGGGATGAGGGGTTTGGGGTGGGGGTTTTGGGGTCTTGGGGTGGGTTAGGGGTGCTGAGGGGTTTTGGGGTCTCTGAGATGGGGTTAGGGGTGCTTGGGTGGGGGTTTGGGTTCTTGGGGTATGTTAGGGGTTCTGGGGTGGGGGTTTTGGGGTCTTGAGGTGGGTGAGGGGTGCTGGGGGGTTTTGGGGTCTCTGAGATGGGGGTTAGGGGTGCTGGGGTGGGGGTTTTGGGGTCTTGGGGTGGGTTAGGGGTGCTGTGGGGGTTTTGGGGTCTCTGAGAAGGGGATGAGGGGTGCTGGGGTGGGGGTTTTGGGGTCTTGGGGTGAGTTAGGGGTGCTGAAGGGGTTTTGGGGTCTCTGAGAAGTGGGTGGGTGGGTGAGGGGTTTTGGGGTCTCTGGGATGGGGGTTTTGGGGTCTTGGGGTATGTTAGGGGTTCTGGGTTGGGGGTTTTGGGGTGGGTTAGGGGTTCTGTGGGGGTTTTGGGGTCTCTGAGAAGGGGGTGAGGGGTTCAGCAGTGGGGGTTTTGGGTTCTGGGGTTGGGGTTTTGGGGTCTCTGAGAAGGGGGTGGGTGGGTGAGGGGTTTTGGGGTCTCTGAGATGGGGGTGAGGGGTTCTGGGGTGAGGATTTTGGGGTTTCTGAGAGGGGGATGAGGGATTGGGGGTGCTGGGGGGTGTTTTGGGGTCTTGGTGGGTGTTTTGGGGTCTCTGAAATGGGGGTTAGGGGTGCTGGGGTGGGGGTTTTGGGGTCTTGGGGTATGTTAGGGGTTCTGTGGGGGTTTTGGGGTCTCTGAGATGGGGGTTAGTGGTGCTGGGGTGGGGGTTTTGGGGTCTGAGAGGGGGGTGAGGGGTTCAGGGGTGGGGGTTTTGGGGTCTCTGAGAGGGGGATGGGTGTGTGAGGGGTTTTGGGGGAACTTTGGTGGATTTGAGGGACTTTCCTGCTGTGCCAATTCCCCCCCAACCTTTTTTTTCCCCCCAGCTCCTGGAGGAGGAGGAAGAGGAGGAGGAAGCAGCCATGGATTCCCTCCTCTTCCTCTCTGCCCGTCGCCTCCTCAGCCACCGTCCCACAGCCCAGAGGGCCCTGGATCTCCTCCCCCCACACCTTTATCCCATCCTTTTCCAAGCTGCATTCCAGGATGGAAGAGTTTTGGTTCTCCAGGACTTGGTGGCCACTTGGCCCTTCCCCCTCCTCAGCTTCAGGGAGATCTGGGGGCCCAACCAACCCCTCCTCCAGCACATCAACACCAAGCTCTGTCTCCAGGCTCTCATTTCCACCCTGGTGGAGCAGCTCCAGAAGCAGAGGGAGGAGAATTCCCAAACTTCTGAGAGGTGGGAGAGAGGTTTGACCCATAAACTGCTGTTTTTTCAGCTGTTTTTCCCCAATTTCTTGCCTTTTTCTGCTTTATTTCCTTTTTTTCTTGGCTGTTTATCCCAATTTCCCACTTTTCTTGGCTGTTTTCCCCAATTTCCTGTTTTTCTCAGTGGTTTTCCCCAATTTCCTGGATTTCTCTGCTTTATTTCCTGCTTTTCTTGGCTGTTTTTCCCAATTTCCTGCTTTTTTAATCTGCTTTTCCCCAATTTCCTGGCTCTCTCTCCTTTATTTCCTTTTTTTCTCAGCTTTTATTTCCCAATTTCCTGCTTTTTCTAGTTGTTTTTCCCCAATTTCCTGTCTCTCTGATGCATTTCCTGCTTTTCTGAGTTGTTTTTCCCCAATTTCCTGCCTTTTTCTGCTTTATTTCCTGCTTTTCTCACTTGTTTATCCCAATTTCCCACCTTTCTTGGCTGTTTTTCCCAATTTCCTGCTTTTTTCAGTTGTTTTCCCCTCCCTTCCCCCCCCACTTCCCCCCCCCCCACTTCCCCACTTCCCCATTCCCACTTCCCCTCCACTTCCTCCCCCACTTCCCCACTTCCCCACTTCCCCACTTCCCCCCACTTCCCCACTTCCCCCACTTCCCCACTTCCCCCCATTCCACTTCCCCACTTCACCTCACTTCCCCACTTCCCCCACTTCCCCACTTCCCCATTTCCCATCTCCCCATTTCCCATCTCCCCATTTCCCATCTCCCATTTCCCCATTTCCCCATCTCCCGTTTCCCCACCTCCCATTTCCCAATCTCCCAATCTCCCATCTCCTCGTCTCCCAGTCCCCCATTTCCCCATTTCCCATCCCCCATCTCCCCATCTCCCCATCTCCCATCTCCCATCTCCCCATCTCCCCATCTCCCATCTCCCATTTCCCCATCTCCCATCTCCCCATCATCTCTATCTCTATCTCCCCATCTCCCCCATCTCCCCCATCTCCCCATCTCCCCCATCTCCCCCCTCCTTCCCCCATCTCCCCATCTCCCCCATCTCCCCATCTCCCCCATCCCCTCCTCCCCATCCCCCCTCCCCATCCCCTCCCCATCCCCCCTCCCCATCCTCCCCATCCCCCTCCCCATCCCTCCTCATCCTCCCCCATCCCTCCCCACTCCTCCCCATCCTCCTCATCCCCTCCCCATCCCCTCCCCCATCCCCCTCCCCATCCCCTCCCCCATCCCCTCCCCATCCCCTCCCCATCCCCTCCCCCCCCCACTTCCCCCTTCTCACCCCCATTTCCTCTCTCTCTCTCCACAGCCCTTCCCGCTTCCGCCTGCGTTTCCTGGACCTCACAGCCCTTCAGGAAGCCCCCTCCCCATTTCCCCTATCCCCCCTTCACCCATCCCCCCCCCAACCCCCCCCAGACTCCATCACCCTTTGGTCAACCACCGTTGCCTTGGCCAAGGCTTGTCTGGAACTCTCCAAACACCCAACCCAACGCCGCCCACCCAAACGCCACAAAGGCCCCACCCTTCCCCTTCCTCTTCCCCTTCCTCTTCCTCCCCCCACCCACGTCGACATCCACGCCGACCTCTTCGTCAACGCCACCTCCTTCATCATCCTCCGGGACGCCCTCAGAGCTTCCTCTTCCTCTTCCTCTTCTTCCTCTTCCACCTTACGCCTCCGATGCCGACACTTCCGCGCCGAGGAGCTTTCCCCGGGTGGCACCATCACCCTCTTGGAATCCTTGGAGCCTTCCCACCTCCTCCGGGTTGATCTCAGGTTTAACAACTTGGGATTACCAGGTTTAGCCTCAGTCCTTCCTCACCTCAAACGTTTCCCTCACCTCCTCAGCCTCAGGTTACCTTACAGCAACGTCGACGTCCGGCGTTGGGCACCCCCAGGATGCTCTGAGCTGGGGATCCAATGCTTGGCTGACAACTTGGCCAACCTGCCCCTCCTCAAGGAGCTCAACTTGGATTCTTCCAGGCTTTCCGGGAAGCTCAGGCAACTTTTGGGGTGAGTTGGTTGCTTTTCCTCCTCCTCTCACCTGGTTTGACACCATTTCCTGGCTTTTTCCACCATTTTCCCCCTTATTTCCTGGATTTCTCAGCCATTTCCCCCTCTTTCCTGGCTCTCAGCTCCATTTCCTGGTGTTCTCAGCTTTATTTCCTCAACTTCCTGGCTTTTTCAACTCATTTTTCCCTTATTTCCTGGTGTTCTCAGCTCTATTTCCTCCCTATTTCCTGGCTCTCAGCTGCATTTCCTTGTGTTCTCAGCTGTATTTCCTCAACTTCCTGGCTCTCAGCTGCACTTCCTCCTCCTCTCTGCTGGTTTCCCACCATTTCCTGGCTTTTTCCACCATTTTCCCCCTTATTTCCTGGATTTCTCAGCCATTTCCCCCTCTTTCCTATCTCTCAGCTGCATTTCCTCGTGTTCTCAGCTCTATTTCCTCAACTTCCTGGCTCTCAGCTGCACTTCCTCCTCCTCTTACCTGGTTTGACACCATTTCCTGGCTTTTCCCACTCTTTTTCCCCCTATTTCCTGGGTTTTTTTGACCATTTTCCCCTATTTCCTGGCTCTCAGCTCCATTTCCTGGTGTTCTCAGCTTTATTTCCTCAACTTCCTGGCTTTTCCAACTCTTTTTTCCCTTATTTCCTGGTGTTCTCAGCTGTATTTCCTCCCTATTTCCTGGCTCTCAGCTCCATTTCCTGGTCTTCTCTCCCATTTTCCCCAATTTCCTGGATTTCTCAGTTGTTTTTCCCCCTCTTCCCTGGCTCTCAGCTCCATTTCCTGGTGTTCTCAGCTCTATTTCCTCAATTTCCTGGCTTTCTCAACCATTTCCCTCCTATTTCCTGGTGATCTCAGCTGTTTTTCCCCTATTTCCTGGCTCTCAGCTCCATTTCCTGCTATTCTCAGCTCTATTTCCTCAACTTCCTGGCTCTCAGCTGCACTTCCTCCTCCTCTCTGCTGGTTTCCCACCATTTCCTGGCTTTTCCCACTCTTTTCCCCCTTTTTTCCTGTAGTTCTCAGCCATTTCCCCCTCTTTCCTGGCTCTCAGCTCCATTTCCTGGTGTTCTCAGCTCTATTTCCTCAACTTCCTGGTTTTTTCAACTCATTTTTCCCTTATTTCCTGGTGTTCTCAGTTGGTTTTCCCCCATTTCCTGGTGTTCTCAGCTCTATTTCCTCAATTTCCTGGCTTTTTCCACTCTTTTTCCCCCTATTTCCTGGTTTTTTTTGACCATTTCCCCCTATTTCCTGGCTCTCAGCTCCATTTCCTGGTGTTCTCAGCTCTATTTCCTCAACTTCCTGGCTCTCAGCTGCACTTCCTCCTCCTCTCTGCTGGTTTCCCACCATTTCCTGGCTTTTTCCACTCTTTTCCCCCCTATTTCCTGGGGTTTTTTGGACCATTTTCCCCTATTTCCTGGCTCTCAGCTCCATTTCCTGGTGTTCTCAGCTCTATTTCCTCAACTTCCTGGCTTTTTCAACTCTTTTTCCCTTATTTCCTGGTGTTCTCAGCTCTATTTCCTCCCTATTTCCTGGCTCTCAGCTCCATTTCCTGGTCTTCTCTCCCATTTTCCCCAATTTCCTGGATTTCTCAGTTGTTTTTCCCTCCATTTCCTGACTCTCAGCTCCATTTCCTGGTGTTCTCAGCTTTATTTCCTCAACTTCCTGGCTTTCTCAACCATTTCCCTCCTATTTCCTGGTGATCTCAGCTGTTTTTCCCCTATTTCCTGGCTCTCAGCTCCATTTCCTGGTGTTCTCAGCTCTATTTCCTCAACTTCCTGGCTCTCAGCTGCACTTCCTCCTCCTCTCACCTGGTTTAACACCATTTCCTGGCTTTTCCCACCATTTTCCCCCTTATTTCCTGGATTTCTCAGCCATTTCCCCCTCTTTCCTGGCTCTCAGCTCCATTTCCTGGTGTTCTCAGCTCTATTTCCTCAACTTCCTGGCTCTCAGCTGCACTTCCTCCTCCTCTCACCTGGTTTGACACCATTTCCTGGCTTTTTCCACTCTTTTTCCCCTTATTTCCTGTTTTTTTTTACCATTTCCCCCTATTTCCTGGCTCTCAGCTCCATTTCCTGGTGTTCTCAGCTCTATTTCCTCAACTTCCTGGCTTTTTCAACTCATTTTTCCCTTATTTCCTGGTGTTCTCAGCTCTATTTCCTCCCTATTTCCTGGCTCTCAGCTGTATTTCCTGGTCTTCTCTCCCATTTTCCCCAATTTCCTGGATTTCTCAGCTGTTTTTCCCTCCATTTCCTGGCTCTCAGCTCCATTTCCTGGTGTTCTCAGCTCTATTTCCTCAATTTCCTGGCTTTCTCAACCATTTCCCTCCTATTTCCTGGTGATCTCAGGTGTATTTCCCCTATTTCCTGGCTCTCAGCTGCATTTCCTGGTGTTCTCAGCTCTATTTCCTCAATTTCCTGGCTCTCAGCTGCACTTCCTCCTCCTCTCTGCTGGTTTCCCACCATTTCCTGGCTTTTTCCACCATTTTCCCCCTTATTTCCTGGATTTCTCAGCCATTTCCCCCTCTTTCCTGGCTCTCAGCTCCATTTCCTGGTGTTCTCAGCTTTATTTCCTCAACTTCCTGGCTTTTTCAACTCATTTTTCCCTTATTTCCTGGTGTTCTCAGCTGTATTTCCTCCCTATTTCCTGGCTCTCAGCTGCATTTCCTGGTCTTCTCTCCCATTTTCCCCAATTTCCTGGATTTCTCAGTTGTTTTTCCCTCCATTTCCTGGCTCTCAGCTCCATTTCCTGGTGTTCTCAGCTCTATTTCCTCAATTTCCTGGCTTTCTCAACCATTTCCCTCCTATTTCCTGGTGATCTCAGGTGTATTTCCCCTATTTCCTGGCTCTCAGCTCGATTTCCTGGTATTCTCAGCTCTATTTCCTCAACTTCCTGGTTCTCAGCTGCACTTCCTCCTCCTCTCACCTGGTTTCCCACCATTTCCTGGCTTTTCCCACTATTTTCCCCCTTATTTCCTGGATTTCTCAGCCATTTCCCCCTATTTCCTGGCTCTCAGCTCCATTTCCTGGTGTTCTCAGCTCTATTTCCTCAACTTCCTGGTAATTCAACTCTTTTTCCCTTATTTCCTGGTGTTCTCAGCTCTATTTCCTCAACTTCCTGGCTCTCAGCTGCACTTCCTCCTCCTCTCACCTGGTTTCCCACCATTTCCTGGCTTTTCCCACTCTTTTCCCCCTTATTTCCTGGATTTCTCAGCCATTTCCCCCTCTTTCCTGGCTCTCAGTTCCATTTCCTGGTGTTCTCAGCTCTATTTCCTCAACTTCCTGGCTCTCAGCTGCACTTCCTCCTCCTCTCACCTGGTTTCCCACCATTTCCTGGCTTTTCCCACTATTTTCCCCCTTATTTCCTGGATTTCTCAGCCATTTCCCCTTCTTTCCTGGCTCTCAGCTCCATTTCCTGGTGTTCTCTGCTGTATTTCCCCCATATTCCTGCTTTTCTCAGCCCTTTTTCCCATTTTCCTGTTTTTTTTCCCCATTCTCCTGTTTTTTCCCCATCTCCTGGGGTTTTTTTCCCATTTTCCTGTTTTTTTTTCCCCTTTTCCTTCTTTTTTCCCACTTTCTTGTTTTTCTCACCCCTTTTTCCCCATTTTCCTGTTTTTTTTTTCCCCCATTTTCCTGTTTTTTTCCCCATTTTCCTGTTTTTTTCCCCATTTTCCTGTTTTTCTCAGCCCTTTTCCCCATTTTCCTGTTTTTTTCCCCATTTCCTGGGTTTTTTTTCCCCATTTTCCTGCTTTTTTCCCACTTTCCTGTTTTTCTCAGCCCTTTTTCCCATTTTTCTGTTTTTTTTCCCCATTTTCCTGTTTTTTTCCCCATTTTCCTGTTTTTTTTCCCATTTTCCTGTTTTTTTTCCCATTTTCCTGTTTTTTTTCCCAGTTTCCTGTTTTTTTTCCCATTTTTCTGTTTTTTTTCCCCATTTTCCTGTTCTTTTTCCCATTTTCCTGTTTTTTTTCCCCATCTTCCTGCTTTTTTTTCCCCTTTTCCTGTTTTTTCCCCATTTTCCTGGTTTTTTCCCATTTTCCTGTTTTTCTCAGCCCTTTTTCCCATTCTCCTGTTTTTTTTCCCATTCTCCTGGTTTTTTTCCCATTCTCCTGTTTTTTTTCCCATTCTCCTGTTTTTTTCCCATTTTCCTGCTTTTTTCCCACTTTCCTGTTTTTCTCACCTCTCTTTCCCACTTTCCTGTTTTTTTCCCACTTTCCTGTTTTTTTTCCCACTTTCCTGCTTTTCTCACCTCTTTTCCCCATTTTCCTTTTTTTTTCCCCATTTTCCTGTTTTTTTCCCCATTTTCCTGTTTTTTTCCCCATCTTCCTGTTTTTTTCCCCATCTTCCTGTTTTTTTCCCCATCTTCCTGTTTTTTTCCCCATCTTCCCTATTTTTTCCCCATTTTCCTCTTTTTCTCCCCTCTTTTCCCTCTCTTTCCCATCCTCCCCCTTTCCCCACCTCCATTCCCACCTTTCCCCACCCATCTCCCCAGATTCCCTCCACTTCCCACCCCTTTTCCCCCCTTCCTTCCTCTCCCACCTCCCTTTCCCCCCCTCCAACCTCCCCTCCTCCCAAATCCTCACCCCTTTTCCCCTTTTTCCCCCCTTTTTATTTCCTTGGTTTTTTATCCCCAGCAACCTCAACTCTC
Source organism: Archilochus colubris (assembly GCA_023079485.1). Taxonomy (NCBI): domain Eukaryota; kingdom Metazoa; phylum Chordata; class Aves; order Apodiformes; family Trochilidae; genus Archilochus; species Archilochus colubris. The sequence continues at coordinate 162,269 of JALBCY010000038.1, forward strand.
CCTTGGAAATCCTGGAATTGGCTTTTTCCTCCTTGCTTCCCGACGACCTCCACTTCCTCTCCCAAAGCTTCCACCCCCCAGCCTTGAAGAAACTTGAAAAATGCTTTTTTGGGTCATTTTTAGTCATAATTTTTCTCTGACTCTTCTTCCCCCTCAAACTTTGGAGTTTCCTCCTCATCCTGGGCCCTTTTTTGGGTCATTTTTAGTCATAATTTCTCTGTGACTTTCCCTTCATCCCAAAACTTGGAGTTTCCTCCTCATCTTGATCCTTTTTTGGGTCATTTTTAATCATAATTTTTATCTGACTCTTCTTCCCTCTCAAAACTTGGAGTTTCCTCCACATCCAAGGCCTTTGCTTCCTTATTTCCTCACAAACTGCCCCAAAACCCCTCCCAATTCCCAAAACTTGGAGTTTCCTCCTCATCTTGATCCTTTTTTGGTCATTTTTGGTCATAATTTTTCTCTGACTTTTCCTTCATCCCAAAATTTGGTGTTTCCTCCTCATCTTGATCCTTTTTTTGGGTCATTTTCAGTCATAATTTTTCTCTGACTTTCCCTTCATCCCAAAACTTGGTGTTTCCTCCTCATCTTGATCCTTTTTTACTCATTTGTGGTCATAATTTTTCTCTGACTTTTCCTTCATCCCGAAATTTGGATTTTCTTCCTCATCTTGATCCTTTTTTGGTCATTTTTGGTCGTAATTTTACTCTGACTCTTCTTCCCTCTCAAAACTTGGAGTTTCCTCCTCATCCAAGGCCTTTGCTTCCTTATTTCCTCACAAGCTACCCCAAAACCCCTCCGAGTCCCAAACTTTGTTGTTTCCTCCTTATCCTGGGGCCTTTTTTGGGTCATTTTTAGTCATAGTTTTTCTCTGACTTTCCCTTCATCCCAAAACTTGGAGTTTCCTCCTCATCCCAGGCCTTTCCTTCCTTATTTCCTCACAAACCTTTCCCCACCCATTTCCCCAGATTCCCTCCACTTCCCACCCCTTTTCCCCCCTTCCTTCCTCTCCCATCTCCCTTTCCCCCCCTCCAACCTCCCCTCCTCCCAAATCCTCACCCCTTTTCCCATTTCCCCCCCTTTTTATTTCCTTGTTTTTTTATCCCCAGCAACCTCAACTCTCCCTTGGAAATCCTGGAATTGGCTTTTTCCTCCTTGCTTCCCGACGACCTCCACTTCCTCTCCCAAAGCTTCCACCCCCCAGCCTTGAAGAAACTCGACCTCAGCGGCCACCACTTCACCCAAAACCACCTCCAACCTCTTGCCAACCTCCTGGAAAAATCCTCCTTTTCCCTCCTCCACTTGGATCTCATGGAATGCCACCTCACAGACTCCAACCTGGAATTCCTCCTCACCCCCCTCTCCCTCTGCTCCCGCCTCCGAGCTCTGGGACTTTCAGGAAACCCCCTCACCCTCCAAGGACTCAAAACCTTAGTGAGGAAAACGCTGCCTTTACCCCATTTACACCTCGTCCTCTATCCCTACCCTCTGGAATCAGCCCACCAGGATCATCCACAGGGATCTCGGCATCACCAGGAGGACCTGGATCAGGACCAGCTCGCCGACGTCGCCCGGGAGGTTCAGGAGATGCTGGAGGCTTCTGGCAGAGCCAACACCCTCTGGACCACCAACATCTCTCTCTATGGCAACACCGACTACCTCACCCCTCACTGCTCCCAAAACCTGGACTTTCCACCCCAATCTGGGGCTCTGCTTCCTTAGTTTTCCATCGTTGCACCCAAAACGCTCACAAATCCCCCAGATTTGGAGTTTCTGCCTCATCCCAAGGCTCTGCCTCGTTATTTTTTAATCATTGCACCCAAAATGCTCCCAATCCCCCCCAGATTTGGTGTTTCCACCTCATCCTGGGCCTCACCTTCATCATTTCTTTATCATTTCACCAAAAATGCTCCCAATCCTTCCAAACTTTGGAGTTTCCTCCTCATCTTGATCCTTTTTTTGGGTCATTTTCAGTCATAATTTTTCTGTGACTTTTCCTTCATCCCAAAACTTGGAGTTTCTTCCTCATCCAAGGCCTTTCCTTCCTTATTTCCTCACAAACTGCCCCAAAACCCCTCCCAATCCCCAAATTTGATGTTTCCACCTCATCCTGGGACCTTTTTTGGGTCATTTTTAGTCATAGTTTTTCTCTGACTTTCCCTTCATCCCAAAACTTGGAGTTTCCTCCTCATCCAAGGCCTTTCCTTCCTTATTTCCTCACAAACAGCCCCAAAACCCCTCCCAATCCCAAAACTTGGAGTTTCCTCCTCATCCTGATGCTTTTTTTGGGTCATCCCAATGCTTGGAGATCCTTTTATTGTTCACACACCCATGGGAGGCCCACATGGGGACAAGGGGGTCCCCAACACCACCTGGGGGGGTCCCCAACTCCTCCCTTCTATGGGGACAACAAAGGGGTCCCCAACTCTTTCCTTCCCCCCCCTCAACTGGGGCATCTCCAACTCTTGGTTTGGGGCACAGCTTGGGGAGGGGTCTCCAACATCTCCCAACATGGACAACCAGGGGGTTCCCAACATGATGGGGACACCTGGGGGGGTGTCCCCAACTCCCCCCTTCTTTAGGGACACCAAGGGGGTCCCCAACTCTTCCCCACCCCCCTCAACTGGGGCATCTCCAACTCTTGGTTTGGGGCACAGCTTGGGGAGGGGTCTCCAACATCTCCCAACACTTGGGGACAGGGACAACCAGGGTGTCCCCAACATGATGGGGACATCTGGGGGGGTGTCCCCAACTCCTCCCTTCTTTGGGGACAGCAAAGGGGTCCCCAACTCTTCCCCACCCCCCCCCAATTGTGGCATCTCCAAGTGGGGCATCTCCAACTCTTTATTTTTGAGCACAACTTGGGGAGGGGTCTCCAACATCTCCCAACATGAACAACCAGGGGGTCCCCAACATGATGGGGACACCTAGGGGGGCGTCACCAAGTCCCCCCTTCTTTAGGGACAGCAAGGGGGTCCCCAACTCTTCCCCACCCCCCTCAAATGGGGCATCTCCAACTCTTGATTTTGGGCACAACTTGGGGAGGGGTCTCCAACATCTCCCAACTCTTGGGGACAGAGACATCCAGGGGGTTCCCAACATGATGGGGACAACTGGGAGGGTGTCCCCAACTCCCCCCTTCTTTGGGGACAGCAAGGGGGTCCCCAACTCTTCCCCACCCCCCCCCAATTGTGGCATCTCCAACTGGGGCATCTCCAACTCTTTATTTTTGAGCACAACTTGGGGAGGGATCTCCAACATCTCCCAACATGGACAACCAGGGGGTCCCCAACATGATGGCGACAACTGGGAGGGTGTCCCCAACTCCCCCCTTCTTTGGGGACACCAAGGGGGTCCCCAACTCTTCACCCCCCTCCCTCAACTGGGGCATCTCCAACTCTTGGTTTGGGGCACAACTTGGGGAGGGGTCTCCAACATCTCCCAACTCTTGGGGACAGGGACAACCAGGGGGTTCCCAACATGATGGGGACAACTGGGAGGGTGTCCCCAACTCCCCCCTTCTTTGGGGACACCAAGGGGGTCCCCAACTCTTCACCCCCCCCCCCTCAACCGGGGCATCTCCAACTGGGGCATCTCCAACTCTTTATTTTTGAGCACAACTTGGGGAGGGGTCTCCAACATCTCCCAACATGAACAACCAGGGGGTCCCCAACACCATGATGGGAACAATTAGGTGGGGGGCCCCCCCAACTCACGCTGTGGGGGTGACAGGGACACCCCAAGATGGGGAGAAGGGCAGAAGAGGTGATGCTGGGGTCATCCCCAACTCATCCCTGGCAAGGTTTGCCGGGGCCATCTTCCACTTTTCCACCACTTCCCAGTTTTCCAGCCCGGAGGAGGGGAACCAAATCCTGAGTGAGTCGATAGCGTTGCCCTTCCCAAGAGAAATGGGTGGGGGGTTTCTCAGCCCCCTCCTCAAATTCAAAGCCAGGACTCAACTCCAAAGCCAAAGCCGAACGCACCAACCCAACGCTTCCCATTTTTGCCGGCGCCGGGTGATAAACCCTCCCGTTTTCCGGGCAGATTGTCAAGTTTTCTGGTTGGAAAGGCACTGTTAACTTCTCCCCTCCTCCACAGTAAGAAAGGAGTCGATTCCCGGGCTGTTCTCCTGCCAAGATTTGGGTGAAAACCACGGGGAAATCGTCACAACGAAGGAAATTCCGTTCCCGACCGCAACGAGAGACGAAGGGGAATTCCGCCTCGTAACGCCCGCTCCGGTTCCTCTCCAGGTGGTTGAAGAAAAAAACCAGGAATTTGATGTCTGGATGGACAGATGGACAGGATTTAAGCTCCCCTCCTCATAATTAATCCCCCCAGGGGTAATTAATCCCCTCCTGGGGGTAATTAAGCCCTTCAGGAATGGGGCTTGCAACAAAACAGGAATTCCGATTCACTCCGGTTCTGCTCCAGGTGGTTGAAGAAAAACAGGAATTTAATGTCTGGATGGACAGATGGACAGGATTTAAGTCCCCCTAATCATAATTAATCCTCTCAGGGGTAATTAATCCCCTCTTGGGGGTAATTAAGACCTTCCTGGGTGGGATTCGCAACAAGAGAGAAACAGGAATTCTGATTCACTCCGGTTCCGCTCCAGGTGGTTGAAGAAAAAAAACAGGAATTTGATGTCTGGATGGACAGATGGACAGGATTTAAGCCCCCTCCTCATAACTAATCCCCCCAGGGGTAATTAATCCCCTCCTGGGGGTAATTAATCCCTTCAGGAGTGGAACTTGCAACGAAACGGGAATTCCGATTCACTCCGGTTTTGCTCCAGGTGGGTGAGGAAAAAAATCAGGAATCTGGTGTCTGGATGGACAGATGGACAGGATTTAAGTCCCCCTAATCATAATTAATCCTCTCAGGGGTAATTAATCCCTTCCTGGGGGTAATTAAGACCTTCCTGGCTGGGATTCACAACAAGAGAGAAACAGGAATTCTGATTCACTCCGGTTCCACTCAAGGGGGTGAAGAAAAAAACCAGGAATTTGGTGTCTGGATGGACGGATGGACAGGATTTAAGCCCCGCTCCTCATAATTAATCCCCCCAGGGGTAATTAATCCCCTCCTGGAGGTAATTAAGACCTTCCTGGGTGGGGTTCGCAACAAGAGAGAAACGGGAATTCCGATTGACTCCGGTTCCACTCCAGGTGGTTGAAGAAAAAAACCAGGAATTTGGTGTCTGGATGGACAGATGGACAGGATTTAAGTCCCCCTAATCATAATTAATACCCCCAGGGGTAATTAATCCCCTCCTGGGGGTAATTAAGCCCTTCAGGAATGGGACTTGCAACGAAACGGGAATTCCGATTGACTCCGGTTTTGCTCCAGGTGGTTGAAGAAAAAAACCAGGAATTTGATGTCTGGATGGACAGATGGACAGGATTTAAGTCCCCCTAATCATAATTAATCCCCTCAGGGGTAATTAATCCCCTCCTGGGGGTAATTAAGCCCTTCAGGAATGGGGCTTGCAACGAAACGGGAATTCCGATTGACTCCGGTTCTGCTCCAGGTGTGTGAAGAAAAAAAACAGGAATTTGATGTCTGGATGGACAGATGGAAAGGATTTAACCCCTCATCCTCATAATTAACCCCCCCAGGGGTAATTAATTCCCTCCTTGGGGTAATTAAACCCTTCAAGAGTGGGGTTCGCAACAAGAGAGAAATGGGAATTCCGATTGACTTCGGTTCCGCTCCAGGTGGTTGAAGAAAAAAACCAGGAATTTGGTGTCTGGATGGACAGATGGACAGGATTTAAGCCCCCCTCCTCATAATTAACCCCCCCAGGGGTAATTAATCCCCTCCTGGGGGTAATTAAGACCTTCCTGGGTGGGGTTCGCAACAAGAGAGAAACGGGAATTCCGATTGACTCCGGTTCCACTCCAGGTGGTTGAAGAAAAAAACCAGGAATTTGGTGTCTGGATGGACAGATGGACAGGATTTAAGCTCCCCTCCTCATAATTAATGCCCTCAGGGGTAATTAATCCCCTCCTGGGGGTAATTAATCCCTTCAGGTGTGGGGATTGCAACGAAACGGGAATTCCGATTGACTCCGGTTTTGCTCCAGGTGGTTGAAGAAAAAAACCAGGAATTTGATGTCTGGATGGACAGATGGACAGGATTTAAGTCCCCCTAATCATAATTAATCCTCTCAGGGTTAATTAGTCCCCTCCTGGAGGTAATTAAGACCTTCCTGGGTGGGATTCGCAACAAGAGAGAAACGGGAATTCCGATTGACTCCGGTTCCACTCCAGGTGTGTGAAGAAAAAAACCAGGAATTTGGTGTCTGGATGGACAGATGGACAGGATTTAAGTCCCCCTCCTCATAATTAATCCCCTCAGGGGTAATTAATCCCCTCCTGGGGGTAATTAATCCCTTCAGGAATGGGGCTTGCAACAAAACGGGAATTCCGATTCACTCCGGTTCTGCTCCAGGTGGTTGAAGAAAAAAACCAGGAATTTGATGTCTGGATGGAAAGATGGACAGGATTTAAGCCCCCCTCCTCATAATTAATCCCCTCAGGGGTAATTAATCCCCTCCTGGGGGTAATTAAGCCCTTCAGGAGTGGAACTTGCAACAAAACAGGAATTCCGATTCACTCCGGTTCTGCTCCAGAGGGGTGAGGAAAAAAAACAGGAATTTGGTGTCTGGATGGACAGATGGACAGGATTTAAGCCCCCCTAATCATAATTAATCCCCTCAGGGGTAATTAGTCTACTCTTGGGGGTAATTAAACCCTTCAAGAGTGGGGTTCGCAACAAGAGAGAAACAGGAATTCTGATTGACTCCGGTTCTGCTCCAGGTGGGTGAGGAAAAAACAGGAATTTGGTGTCTGGATGGACAGATGGACAGGATTTAAGCCCCCCTCCTCATAATTAATCCCCCCAGGGGTAATTAATCCCCTCCTGGGGGTAATTAAGCCCTTCAGGAGTGGAACTTGCAACGAAACGGGAATTCCGATTCACTCCGGTTTTGCTCCAGGTGGTTGAAGAAAAAAACCAGGAATTTGGTGTCTGGATGGACAGATGGACAGGATTTAAGTTCCCCTCCTCATAATTAATCCCCTCAGGGGTAATTAATCCCCTCCTGGGGGTAATTAATCCCTTCAGGAGTGGAACTTGCAACGAAACGGGAATTCCGATTCACTCCGGTTCTGCTCTAGAGGGGTGAGGAAAAAAACCAGGAATTTGGTGTCTGGATGGACAGATGGAAAAGATTTAACCCCTCATCCTCATAATTAACCCCCCCAGGGGTAATTAATCCCCTCCTTGGGGTAATTAAACCCTTCAAGAGTGGGGTTCGCAACAAGAGAGAAACGGGAATTCCGATTGACTTCGGTTCTGCTCCAGGTGTGTGAAGAAAAAAACAGGAATTTGGTGTCTGGATGGACAGATGGACAGGATTTAAGTCCCCCTCCTCATAATTAATCCCCTCAGAGGTAATTAATCCCCTCCTGGGGGTAATTAAGCCCTTCAGGAATGGGGCTTGCAACGAAACGGGAATTCCGATTCACTCCGGTTCCTCTCCAGGTGGTTGAAGAAAAAAACAGGAATTTGGTGTCTGGATGGACAGATGGACAGGATTTAAGCTCCCCTCCTCATAATTAATCCCCTCAGGGGTAATTAATCCCCTCCTGGGGGTAATTAATCCCTTCAGGAGTGGAACTTGCAACGAAACGGGAATTCTGATTCACTCCGGTTCTGCTCCAGAGGGGTGAGGAAAAACCAGGAATTTGGTGTCTGGATGGACAGGATCTGAATTAAGGATTGGATCCCAATTAAGGACAGGATCTGAATTAAGGATTAAATGTGAATTAAAGGATGGAATCTGGATTAAGGAGTGGATCTGAATTAATTAAGGAGTGGATCTGAATTAATTAAGGAGTGGATCTGGATTAAGGCTTAAATCTGAATTAAGGACTGGGTCTGAAATAAGGATTAAATCTGAATTAATTATGGAGTGGATCTGGATTAAGGAGTGGGTCTGGATTAAGAAGTGGAACTGGATTAAGAAGTGGAACTGGATTAAGAAGTGGAACTGGATTAAGAAGTGGAACTGAATTAATTGCATCTGGATTAAGGATTAAGTTTGAATTAAAGGAGTGGATCTGGATTAAGGAGTGGATCTGAATTAATTATGGAGTGGATCTGGATTAAGGATTAAATCTGAATTAAGGAGTGGATCTGGATTAAGGATTAAATCTGAATTAAGGATTGGGTCTGAATTAAGGATTAAATCTGAATTAATTAAGGAGTGGATCTGAATTAAGGAATGGATCTGGATTAAGGATTAAATCTGAATTAAGGATTGGGTCTGAATTAAAGATTAAATCTGAATTAATTAAGGAGTGGATCTGAATTAAGGATTAAATCTGAATTAAGGATTGGGTCTGAATTAAGGATTAAATCTCAGTTAAGGAGTGGATCTTAATTAAGGATCAAATCTGAATTAAGGACTTGATCTGAATTAATTAAGGAGTGGATCTGGTTTAAGGGTTAAATCTGAATTAAGGACTTGACCTGAATTTAGGAGTGGGTCTGGATGTAGGATTAAATCTGAATTAAAGGATGGAATCTGAATTAAAGGGTGGAATCTGAATTAAGGAGTGAATGTGAATTAAGGATTAAATCTGAACTAAGGAGTGGATCTGGATTAAGGAGTGGATCTGGATTTAGGAGTGGATCTGAATTAAGGATTAAATCAGGATTAAGTATTGAATCTGAATTAAGGAGTGGATCTGGATTAAGGATTAGGTCTGGATTAATGAATAAATCTGGATTAAGGGGTGGATCTAAATTAAAGAGTGGATCTGGATTGAGGATTAAATCTGAATTAAGGATTAAATCAGGATTAAGGATTAAATCAGAATTAATTAAGGAGTGGATCTGGATTAAGGACTGGGCCTGAATTGAAGATTAAATCTGAATTAAGGATTAAATCTGGATTAAGTATTAAATATGGATTAAGGATTTAATTTGAATTTAGGATTAAATCTGAATTTAGGATTAAATCTGAAGTAATTAAGGAGTGGATCTGGATTAAGGATCAAATCTGAATTAAGGACTTGATCTGAATTTAGGAGTGGATCTGAATTAAATCTAAAGGAGTGAATGTGAATTAAGGATTAAATCTGAATTAAGGATTAAATCTGAACTAAGGAGTGGGTCTGGATTAAGGATTAAATCTCAAGGAGTGGATCTGAATTAAGGACTGGGTCTGAATTAAGGATTAAATATAAATTAATTAATGAGTGGATCCGAATTAAGGAGTGGATCTGGATTAAGAATTAAATCTGCATTGAGTGGATCTGAATTAAGGAGTGGATCTGGATTAATTAAGGAGTGGATCTGAATTAAGGATTAAATCTGAATTAAGGACTTGATCTGAATTTAGGAGTGGGTCTGGATTTAGGATTAAATCTGAATTAAAGGATGGAATCCGAATTGAGTGCAAGTGAATTAAGGATTAAATCTGGATTAAGGATTAATTCTGGATTAAGGGGTGGATCTGAATTAAATAAGGAGTGGATCTGGGTTAAGGAGTGGATCTGAATTAAGGATTAAATCTGGATTAAGGGGTGGATCTGGATTAAGAACTGGGTCTGAATTAAGGATTAAATCTGAATTAAGGATTTAATTTGAATTTAGGATTTAATCTGAATTAAGGATTAATCTGAATTAAGGATCAAATCTGAATTAAAGACTTGATCTGAATTTAGGAGTGGATCTGAATTAAAGATTAAATCTACATTAAGGAGTGACTGTGAATTAAGGATTAAATCTGGATTAAGCAATAAATCTGGATTAAGGATTAAATCTCAAGGAGTGGATCTAGATTTAGGAGTAGATCTGAATTAAGGATTAAATCAGGATTAAGGATTGAATCTGAAATAAGGAGTGGATCTGGATTAATGAATAAATCTGGATTAAGGGGTGGATCTAAATTAATTAAGGAGTGGGTCTGGATTGAGGATTAAATCTGAATTAAGGATTAAATCAGGATTAAGGATTAAATCAGAATTAATTAAGGAGTGGATCTGGATTAAGGACTGGGCCTGAATTAAAGATTAAATCTGAATTAAGGATTAAATCTGGATTAAGGATTAAATCTGGATTAAGGATTAAATATGAATTAAGGATTTAATTTGAATTTAGGATTAAATCTGAATTTAGGATTAAATCTAAAGTAATTAAGGAGTGGATCTGAATTAAGGAGTGGATCTGGATTAAGGATCAAATCTGAATTAAGGACTTGATCTGAATTTAGGAGTGGATCTGAATTAAAGTTTAAATCTAAAGGAGTGAATGTGAATTAAGGATTAAATCTGGATTAAGGATTAAATCTGAACTAAGGAGTGGGTCTGGATTAAGGATTAAATCTCAAGGAGTGGATCTGAATTAAGGACTGGGTCTCAATTAAGGATTAAATATGAATTAATTAAGGAGTGGATCCAAATTAAGGAGTGGATATGGATTAAGGATTAAATCTGCATTGAGTGGATCTGAATTAAGGAGTGGATCTGGATTAATTAAGGAGTGGATCTGAATTAAGGACTCGATCTGAATTTAGGAGTGGGTCTGGATTTAGGATTAAATCTGAATTAAAGGATGGAATCCGAATTAAGGAGTGAATGTGAATTAAGGATTAAATCTGGATTAAGGATGGAATCTGGATTAAGGATTAATTCTGTATTAAGGGGTGGATCTGAATTAAATAAGGAGTGGATCTGAATTAAGGATTAAATCTGGATTAAGGGGTGGATCTGGATTAAGAACTGGGTCTGAATTAAGGATTAAATCTGAATTAAGGATTTAATTTGAATTTAGGATTTAATCTGAATTAATTAAGGAGTGGATCTGAATTAAGGATCAAATCCGAATTAAAGACTTAATCTGAATTTAGGAGTGGATCTGAATTAAAGATTAAATCTACATTAAGGAGTGACTGTGAATTAAGGATTAAATCTGGATTAAGCAATAAATCTGGATTAAGGATTAAATCTCAAGGAGTAGATCTGGATTTAGGAGTAGATCTGAATTAAGGATTAAATCAGGATTAAGGATTGAATCTGAAATAAGGAGTGGATCTGGATTAATGAATAAATCTGGATTAAGGGGTGGATCTAAATTAAGGAGTGGATCTGAATTGAGGATTAAATCTGAATTAAGGATTAAATCAGGATTAAGGATTAAATCAGAATTAATTAAGGAGTGGATCTGGATTAAGGACTGGGCCTGAATTAAAGATTAAATCTGAATTAAGGATTAAATCTGGATTAAGGGTTAAATCTGAATTAAGGATTAAATCTGGATTAAGGGTTAAATCTGAATTAAGGATTTAATTTGAATTTAGGATTAAATCTGAATTTAGGATTAAATCTGAAGTAATTAAGGAGTGGATCTGAATTAAGGATCAAATCCGATTTAAAGACTTGATCTGAATTTAGGAGTGGATCCAAATTAAGGAGTGGATCTGAATTAAGGATTAAATCTGGATTAAGGATTAAATCTGGATTAAGGAGTGGATCTGAATTAAGGATCAAATCTGAATTGAGTGGATCTCAATGATTAAATCTGGATTAAGGATTAAATCCGGATTAATTAGTGATTAAATCCGGATTAATTAGTGATTAAATCCGGATTAATTAAGGATTAATTAAGGATTCTTGCTCGGGGGGTCCCGGTACCTTTGAAGCAGGTGATGAAGTTCTTGACCTTGGTGTCATCCAGGAAAAGCTGCAAAACAGGAGGAAAAAGCCTCAAAATTCCCAGAGTTCCCCCTGGCAGGTCCAGAGTGTTGGGGGGAGGGGATCTGGGATCCCTTTGGGATCCACTCGGGATCTGTCCAGGATCCTCTGGGACTCAACCCAAGATCTTCCTGGGATCCACCCAAGAGATCTCGGGGATTCCTTTGGGATCCACCCAGGAACTGTCTGGGAGAAAACCTGGGATCTACTTTGGAGTTCTGGTTGGGATCCTTTGGGGGATCCACCCAGGATCCATCTGGGATCCACCCAGGAATGACCCATGAATCCATTTGGGATCCATCCAGGATCAGTCTGGGATCCACTTGGGACCCACCCAGGATCTCCCTGAGATCCCTTTGGGATCCACCCAGGAGTGATTCACAAATCCTTTTGGGATCCATCTAGGATCAGCCTGGGATCCACTGGAAACTCACCCAGGATCTGAGATCCCTTTGGGATCCATCCAGGAGAGACCCATGAATCCATTTGGGATCCATCCAGGATCAGTCTGGGATCCATTTGGGACTCACCCAGGATCTCCCTGAGATCCCTTTGGGATCCATCCAGGATCTCTCCAATCCCTTTGGGATCTACCCAGGATCTGTTTGGGATAAAATCTGGGATCTACTTGGGGTTCTGGTTGGGATCCATTGGGGGATCCACCCAGGAGAGACCCATGAATCCATTTGGGATCCACCCAGGATCAGCCTGGGATCCACTTGGGATCCACCCAGGATCTGAGATCCCTTTGGGATCCACCCAGGATCAGCCAGGGATCCATTTGGGATCCACCCAGGAGCGACCCACAAACCCCTTTGGGATCCACCCGGGATCTGAGATCCTTTTGGGATCCATCCAGGATCAGCCTGGGATCCACTTGGGACCCACCCAGGATCTCCCTGAGATCCCTTTGGGATCCACCTAGGAGTGACCCACAAATCCCTTTGGGATCCACCCACAATCCCTCCAACCCCTTTGGGATCCACCCAGGATCTCTCTGAGATCCCTTAGGGACAGATCCCAGGATCTGAGATCCCTTTCAGATCCACCCAGGAGTGATCCACAAATCAATTTAGGATCCACCCAGGATCTGAGATCCCTTTGGGACCCACCCAGGATCAGTCTGGGATCCACTTGGGATCCACCCAGGACCTCCCCATGATCCCTTTAGGATCCATCCAGGAGTGATCCACAAATACATTTGGGATCCACCCAGAATCTCTCCAGTCCCTTTGGGATCCATCTAAGATCACCCTGGGATCCCCTTGGGATCCATCCAGCATCAGTCTGGGATCCACCCAGGATCTTCCTGAGATCCGTTTGGGACAGATCCCAGGATCTGAGAGTCCTTTGGGATCCACCCAGGAGTGATCCACAGATTCTTTTGGGATCCACCCAGGATCCAAGATCCTTTTGGGATCCACCCAGGATCTCCCCGAGGTCCCTTTGGGATCCACCCAGGATCTCTCTGAGATCCCTTTGGGATCCATCCAGAAGTGACCCACAAACCCCTTTGGGATCCACCCAGGATCTCTCTGAGATCCATTTGGGATCCACCCAGGAGTGACCCACAGATCCCTTTGGGACCCACCCAGGATCTCCTCAATCCCTTTGGGATCCACCCAGGATCAGCCTGGGATCCACTTGGGATCCACCCAGGATCTCCCTGAGATCCCTTTGGAACACATCCCAGGACCTGAGATTCCTTTGGGACCCACCCAGGATCACCCTGGGATCCATTTGGGATCCATCCAGGAGCGACCCACAAATCCCTTTGGGATCCACCCATGATCTCAGATCCCTTTGGGACCCAGGATCAGTCTGGGATCCACTTGGGATCCACCCAGGATCTCCCCGAGGTCCCTTTGGGACCCACCCAGGATCTCCCCAATCCCTTTGGGATCCACCCAGGATCTGTCTGGGAGAAAACCTGGGATCTACTTGGGGTTCTGGTTGGGATCCTTTGGGGGATCCACCCAGGATCCATCTGGGATCTACCCAGGAAAGACCCACGAATCCATTTGGGATCCATCTAGGATCAGCCTGGGATCCACTTGGGATCCACCCAGGATCTCCCTGAGATCCCTTTGGGACAGATCCCAGGATCTGAGAGTCCTTTGGGACCCATCCAGGATCAGCCTGGGATCCACTTGGGACCCACCTCAAATCCTCCCCCCCCCCCTCAAGTCCCTGGGTCCCCCCTGGGACCCCCCCAATGTCCCCCCCCTCCCCCCTTTCAGGGTCCCCTCTCCCCCCCCCCTCCCCCCCCCATCCTTTCTCCCTGGGTCCCCCCAAAACCCCTGAACCCCCCCCCCCTATTTCTGGGTCCCCCCCTCCCCAAATCCCTGGGACCCCCCCAATTTCCCCCCCCCATTTCTGGGTCCCCTCTGACCCCCTGGGTCCCCCCCTCCCCAAACCTCTTGATCCCCCCCAGTGTCCCCCCCCCCATTTCTGGGTCCCCCCCTCCCCAAATCCCTGAGACCCCCCCCAGTCCCCCCCTCCCCCCCATTTCTGGGTCCCCCCTGCCCCCCCCTTGCTGTCCCCCATGTCCCCCCCCCCCCATCCCTGGGACCCCCCCTCATTTCAGGGTCCCCTCTCCCCCCCCTCCCCCCTCATTCCTTCCCCCTGGGTCCCCCCAAAACCCCTGAACCCCCCCCCCCCATTTCTTTGCCCCCCCCCTCCCCAAATCCCTGAGACCCCCCCAGTGTCCCCCCCCCCATTTCTGGGTCCCCTCTGACCCCCTGGGTCCCCCCCTCCCCAAACCTCTTGATCCCCCCCCAGTATCCCCCCCCCATTCCTGGGACCCCCCCCATTTCAGGGTCCCCTCTCCTCCCCCTCCCCCCCCATCCTTTCCCCCTGGGTCCCCCCAAAACCCCTGAACCCCCCCCCCCAATTCTTGGTCCCCCCCTCCCCAAATCCCTGAGACCCCCCCTGTACCCCCCCCCCATTTCAGGGTCCCCCCTGGCCCCCCCTTGGTGTCCCCCATGTCCCCCCCCATTCCTGGGACCCCCCCCCATTTCAGGGTCCCCTCTCCCCCCCCTCCCTTCCCCCTGGGTCCCCCCAAAGCCCCTGAACCCCCCCCCCATTTCTGTGCCCCCCCTCCCCATTCCTGGGACCCCCCCCCAGTTCCCCCCCCCCCCACTTCCGGGTCCCCCCCCGAACCCCTTCCCCCCCTGTCTCCCCCTTCCCCTTTCCCCCCCCTCCTTCCGGTACTGTTCAGTTCCGGTTCTTTCCCGTTCCCCCCCTCCCCGGTTCGGTTCTGTCCCAGTCCCCCCCCCCGGTTCTTTCCCGTTCCCCCCCCTCCCCCCGGTTCGGTTCTGTCCCGGTCCCCCCCCCGGTTCTGTCCTGTCCCCCCCCCGGTTCTGTTCGGTTCCGGTTCTTTCCCGTTCCCCCCCTCCGGTTCGGTTCTGTCCCTGTCCCCCCCCCCCCCGGTTCGGTTCGGTTCGGTTCGGTTCGGTTCGGTTCGGTTCGGTTCGGTTCGGTTACCTGTCCCTGATGATCCAGATAATAGAAATACTCCCTGGTTCGGGGTTCCGGGCGCTGCCCCTGTTGGTACCGAACCTCCCGGGTCCCTCCCGGACCCACTCGGTACCGGGGGCTCCCCCCGAACCCTCCCGGACCCACTCGGTACCCGGTTCGGTTCCGGGTCAACCCCAGCCCCGCCGGGAGCCGCATCCCGGGACCGACACCGAACCGGAAGTTCAACCGGAAGGGTCCCCACGGAACATCGCTCCGGGCGGAACCGGGACCGGACCGGGGAGATCCGGGCACTATAGAGCCCTATGGAGCCCCTATAGACGCTATAGCACCCTATGGACACCCTATAGCACCCTATAGAGCTCCTATAGAGCTCCTATGGGCACTGTAGCACCCTATGGAACCCCTATAGCACCCTATGGACACCCTATAGAGCCCTATGGACACTATAGCACCCTATAGAGCTCCTATGGAGCCCCTATAGAGCCCCTATGGACACTATAGCACCCCATAGACACACTATAGAACCCCTATAGCACCCCATAGAGCCCCTGTATGGGCACTGTAGCACCCTATAGAACCCCTATAGCACCCTATGAACACCCTATAGAGCCCCTATAGCACCCTATGGACACCCTATAGAGCCCTATGGACATTATAGCACGCCAGAGAGCCCCTATGGACACCCTACAGAGCCCTTATAGACACCCTATAGAGCCCCTGGGGCACTCTATAGAGCCCCTAGGGACACTATAGGACCCTAGAGAGCTCCTATGGGGCCCCTATAGAGCCCCTATGGACACTATAGCACCCTATGGACACTCTATAGCACCCTATAAAGCCCCTATAGAGCCCCTATGGAGACTGTAGCACCCTATAGAGCCCCTATAGTACCCTATAGAACCCCTATAGCACCATATGGACACCCTATAGAGCCCTATGGACACTATAGGACCCTATAGAGCTCCTATGGAGCCCCTATACAGCCCCTATGGGCACTGTAGCACCCTATGGACACCCTGTAGAGCCCCTATAGCACCCTATAGAGCCCCTATGGGCACTATAGCAACCTATAGAACCCCTATAGCAC
>JALBCY010000039.1:0-88821 GCA_023079485.1 Archilochus colubris
ATCCTAACCCTAACCCTCTAACCCTAACCCTAACCCTAAAGCTAACCCTAACACTAACCCTAATCCTAAACCTAAAGCTAACCAAAACCCTAACCCTAACCCTAACCCTAACACTAACCCTAACCCTAATCCTGATCCTAACCCTAACCCTAACCCTAACCCTTACCCTAAACCTAACCCTAACCCTAACACTAACCCTAATGACCTAAACCTAACCCAAACCCTAAATCTAGGGTTAGAGTTAGAGTAAGAGTAACCCTGACCCCTAACCCTAACCCTAACCCTAACTCCTACCCTAACCCTTACCCTAAACCTATTCCTAACCCAAAGCCTACCCTAACCGTAACCCTAACCCTAACCCTAACCCTAAAGCTAACCAAAACCCTAACACTAACCCTAACACTAACACTAAACCTAACCCTAATCCTGACCCTAACCTTTACCCTAACCCTTACCCTAACCCTAACCCTAACCCTAACCCAAACCCTAACCCTAACCCTAACCCTAACCCTTACCTTAACCCTAACCCTAACCCTAACACTAATTACCCTAACCCTAACCCTAACCCTAATAACCCTATCCCTAACCCTAACCCTAACGCTAATATTAAGGGTTAGGTATATGGAAAGGTTCATTATGGTTAGATTTAGGTTTAGGGCTATGGTCGGGGTTATGGTTAGAGTAAGGTTTAGGGGTTAGGGTTACTCTAACCCAAACTGTAACCCTAACCCTAACCCTAACATTTACCCTAACCCTAGCCTAACCCTAACCCTTACCTGAACCCTAACCCTAACCCTTACCCTATCCCTAACCCTAACCCTAACCCTAATTCAAAGCCTGAACCTTACCCTAACCCTAACCCTAACCCTCTAACCCTAACCTAAACCTAACCCTAACCATAAAGCTAACAATAACCCTTACCCTAACACTAACCGAACACTAACCCTTACCCTAACCCTAACCCTAACCCCAACATAACACTAACCCTAAACCTAAACCTAACCCTTAACCTAACCCAAACCCTAACCCTAACCTTAGCTCTAACCCTAATGACCCTAACCCTTACCCTAAACCTAAACCTAACACTGATGACCCTAACCCTAAGATTAAGGGTTAGGTTTTTGGAAAGATTCATTATGGTTATGTTTAGGTTTAGGGCTACGGTCAGGGTTATGGTTAGAGAAAGTTTTAGGGGTTAGGGTTACTCTAACTCTAAACCTAACCCTAACCCAAAACCTAACCCTAACCCTAACCATAAACCTAACCCTAACCTTAACACTAACCCTAACCCCTAACCCTAACCCTAACCCTAACCTTAACCCTTACCCTAACCCTAGCCCTAACCCTAACCATAAACCCTAACCCTAACCCCTAATCCTAACCCTAACCCTAATCCTAACCCTTACCCTAACACTAACCCTTACCGTAACCATACCCCAAAGCCTAAACCTTACCCTAACCCTAAACCAAACCCTTACCCTAACCCAAACCCTAATGACCCTAACCCTTACACTAACCTTAACCCTACCCCTAAACCCTAACCCTACACTAACCCTAACCCTAACCCTAATGACCTAAACCTAACCCTAAACCTAGGGTTCGAGTTAGAATAAGAGAAACCCTGACACCAAACCCTAACCCTAACTCTTACCCTAACCCTTACCCTAACCATAACCCTATCCCTAACCCAAAGCATGACCCTAACCCTAACCCTAACCCTACCCAAAACCTAACCCTAACCCTAACACTAAACCTAACCCAAACCCTAATCCTAACTCTAACCCTAACTCTCACCGTAAACCTAACCCTAATCCTCACCCTAACCCGAACCCTTAACCTTACCTAACCATAACCCAAACCCTTACCCTAAACCTAACCTTAAAGGTAACCCAAACCCTCACCCTAACCCTAACAGTAACACTAACACTAGCCATAACCCTAACACTAACTGAAACCTACACTAAACCTAACCCTAAACCTAACCCTAACCCTTACCCTAACCCTAACACAAAGCCTAAACCCTAACCCTAACCCTAAAACTAACCATAACCCTAACACTAACTATAACCCTAACACTAACTAAACCCTACCCTTACCCTTACCCTAAGCTAACCCTAACCCTAACCCTAAACCTAAACACTTACCCTAACAATAACACTAACCCTAACCCGAATGACCTAAACCTAACCCTAACCCTGACCCTAGGGTTAGAGTTAGAGTAAGAGTAACCCTAACAATAACCCTAACCCTAACCCTAATCCCTAACCCTAAACCTAACCCTAACCCTGACCCTTACTCTAACCCTAACCCTAACCGTACACTAACCCTAACCCTAACCCTAACCCTAAACCTTAACCTAACCCTAACCCTAACCCTAACACTAACCCTTACCCTAACACTAACCCTAAACCTTACCCTAACCCTAACCCTAAAACTAACCCTAACCCTAACCTTAACCCTAACCATAACCCTAATGACCTAAACAAAACCCTAACCCTAACCCTAGGGTTAGTGTTAGAGTAAGAGTAACCCTGACCCCTAACCCTAACACTAAATCTTACCCTAACCCTTACCCTTACCCTATCCCTAACCCTTACCCTAACCCTAAACCTAACCCTAACCGTAACCCTAACCCTAACCCTAACCCTAACCCTAACCCTAATCCTAAACCTAAAGCTAACCAAAACCCTAACCCTTACCCTAATCCTAACCCTAACCCTAACACTAACACTAACCCTAACCCTAATCCTGATCCTAACCCTAACCCTAACCCTTACCCTAAACCTAACATTAACCCTAACCCTTACCCTAACCCATACCCTAACCCTAACCCTCTAACCCTAACCTAACCCTAACCCTAACCCTCTAAACCTAACCTAACCCCAACACTAACCCTAAAACTAAAGCTTACCCTAACCCTAACCCTAACCCTTACCCAAACCCTAACCCTAACCCTAGCCCTCTAAACCTAACCCTAACCCTAACCCTAACCCTAACCCTAACCCTAACCCTAAACATTACCCTAAACCTATCACAAACCCTAACCCTCTAACCCTAACCTAACCCTAACCCTAAAGCTAACCCTAACCCTAACCCTAAACAATAACAGTAACCGTAACCAAAACCAAACTCTATACCTAACCCTAACCAAACACTAAACCTAACCCTAACCCTAATCCTAACCTGAATCCTAAACCTAACCCTATCAAAACTCTTAACCTTACCCAAACCGTAACCTTAACCTAAACTGAACTCTACCCAAACTCAAAACCTAACCATAACCCTAACCCTAACCCTAACCCTAATACTGACCCTAACCCTAGCCCTAAACCTAACCCTAACCCTAACCATAACCCTAAACCTAACCCTAACCTTAACCCTGTCCTTAACCCTAACCCTAACCCTAACTCTAACCCTAACCCTAATGACCCTAAACCTAACCCTAACCCTTACCCTAACCCTGACCCTAACACTTACACAAACCCTAACGCATACCCTAATCCTAACCCTTACCCTAACCCTAACCCTAACCCTAACCCTAACCCAAACCCTAACCCTAACCCTAACCCTAACTGAACCCTACCCTAACCCTAACCCTAATCCTAACCCGTACCCTAACCTTAACCCAAAGCCTAAACCCCAACCCTAACCCTAAAACTAACCCTAACCCTAACCCTAACACTAACCATAACCCAAACACTAACTGAACCCTACCCTAACCCTTACCCTAACCTAACCCTAACCCTAACCCTAATGACCTAAACCAAACCCTAACCCTGACCCTAGGGTTAGAATTAGAGTAAGAGTAACCCTAAACGTAACCCTAACACTAACCGTAATAATAACCCTAACCCTAACCCTAAACCTAACCCTAAACCTAATTCCTAACTCTAAACCTAATCCCAACCCTGAACCTTACCCTAACCCTAACCATAACCCTACACTAAAACTAACACTAACCCTAACCCTAAACCTAACCCTAACCCTAACCCTAACCCTAACCCTTACCCTAACACTAACCCTAACCCTTACCCTAAACCTAACCCTAAAACTAACCCTAACCCTAACACTAACCATAACAATAACATTACCTAAACCCTACCCTAACCCTTACCCTAACCTAACCCTAACCCTAACCCTAAACCTAAACACTAACCATTACAATAACCCTTACCCTATCCCTAATGACCTAAACCTAACCCTAACCCTGACCCTAAACCTAACCCTAAACCTGACCCTTACCCTAACCCTAACCCTAACCCTACATTAACCCTAACCCTAAACCTAAAGCTAACCCTAACCCTAACCCAAACCCTAACCCTAACCCTAACCCTAACCCTTTTCCTAACACTAACCCTAACCCTTTCCCTAACCCTAACCCTAACCCTAACCCAAACACTAACCCTAACCCTAACCCTAACCCTAACTCTTACCCTTATCCTAACCCTAACCCTATCCCTAACCCGAAGCCTTACCCTAACCCTAAACCTAAACATAACCCTAACCCTAAACCTAACCCTAACCCTAACCCTAACCCTAACCCTACCCAAACCCTAACACAAACCCTAACCCTAAATCTTACCCAAACCCTTA
Source organism: Archilochus colubris (assembly GCA_023079485.1). Taxonomy (NCBI): domain Eukaryota; kingdom Metazoa; phylum Chordata; class Aves; order Apodiformes; family Trochilidae; genus Archilochus; species Archilochus colubris. The sequence continues at coordinate 4,594 of JALBCY010000039.1, forward strand.
TCCTAACCCTAACCCTAAAACTAACCCTAACCCTAACCCAAACCCTAACTCTAACCCTAACGCTAACACTAAACCTAACACTAACCATAACCCTAACAATCCCTGAACCCTACACTAAACCTAACCCTTACCTTAACCTATCCCTAACCCTAACCCTAACCCTTACCCTAAACCTAATGTCCTAAACCTAACACTAACACTAACCCTAGGGTTAGAGTTAGAGTAAGAGTAACCCTGACCCCTAACCCTAACCTTAACCTAAACTGAACTCTACCCAAACTCGAACCCTAACCATAACCCTATCCCTAACCCTAACACTAACACTTACCCTAACTCTAACCCTAACCCTAACATTAACCCTAACCCTAATCCTAACCCTAACCCTAACCCTAACCCTAACCCTAACCCTAACCCTAACCCTAACCCTAATGACCCTAACCCTAACCCTAACCCTAACCCTTACCCTAACCCTAACCCAAAGCCTAAACCCTTACCCTAACCCTAACTCTAACCCTAACCCTAACACTAACCATAACCCTAACCCTAACCCTAACCCTAACCCTAATGACCTAAACCTAATCCTAACACTTACCCTAGGGTTCGAGTTAGAGTAAGAGTAACCCTGACCCCTAACAATAACCTTAACTTTTACCCTAACCCGAACCCTTACCCTGTCCCTTCCCCGAAGCCTAACCCTAACCCTAAACCTAACCATAACCCTAACACTAAATCCTAACCATAACCCTAACCGTAACCCTAACCCTACCAAAAACCTAACACAATCCCAAGACCCTAAATTTTACCCAAACACTTATCCTAACCCTTAACCCTAACCCAAACCCTAACCCTAATGCTAACACTAAACCTAACAGTAACCATAACCCTAACACTCCCTGAACCCTACCCTAAACCTAACCCTTACCTTAACCTATCCCTAACACTAACCCTAACCCTTACCCTAAACCTAATGTCCTAAACCTAACACTAACACTAACCCTAGGGTTAGGGTTAGAGTAAGAGTAACCTTGACTCCTAACCCTAACCCTAAACCTAACCCTAACCTTAACCCTAACCCTAACCCTAAACCTAACCCTAAGCTTAACCCTAACCCTTACCCTAACCCTCTTACCCTTACCCTAACCCTAACCCTAAAGCTAACCCTAACCCTAACCCTAACCCTAATCCTAAACCTAAAGCTAACAAAAACCCTAACCCTAACCCAACCCTAACCCTAACACTAACCCAAACCTTAATCCTGATCCTAACTCTAACCCTAACCCTTACCCAACCCTAACCCTAACCCTAACCCTAACCCTAAAACTAACCCTAACCCTAACCCTAACCCACCCTTACCCTAACCCTAACCCAACCCTAACCCTCTAAACCTAAACATAACCCTAACCCTAACATTAACCCTAACCCTAACACTCAGCCTAAACCTTACCCTAACACTAACCCTAACCTTTACCCTAACCCTAACCCTAACCCTAATGACCTAAACCTAACCCTAACCCTAGGGTTAGAGTTAGAGTAAGAGTAACCCTGACCCCTAACCTCTATCTAACCCTAACTCTTACCCTAACACTAACCCTAACCGTATCACTAACTCGAAGCCTAACCCTCACCCTAACCCTAACACTAACCCTAACCCTACCCAAACCGTAACACAAACCCTAACCCTAACCCTAACCCTAACACTAACCCTAACCCTAATGACCCTAACCCTAACCCTAACCCTAACACTAAACCTAACAATAACCATAACCCTAACACTACCTGAACCCTACCCTAACCCTAACCCTAACCTTAACCTAACCGTAACCCTTGCCCTAACCCTTACACTAAACCTAACCCAAACCCTTATCCTGAACCTAACCCTAACACTAACCCTAACCCTCTAACCCTAAACCTAACCCTAACCATAACCCTAAACCTAACCCTAACCCTAATAACCCTAACCTTAACCCTAACCCTAACCCTAACCCCTAACCCTAACCATAACACCTAACCCTAACCCCAACCCTATCACTTAGCATATAAAATCCCTAACTCGAAACCTAACCCAAACTCATAACCCTCACCCCTAACCCTAACACTAACTCTAAAGCTAAGCCTTACCCAAACAATAACAGTAACCCTAACCCAAACCAAACCGTATACCTAACCGTAATCAAACCCAAAACCTAACTCTAATCCTAAACCCTAACCCAAAACCTTACTATAACCCTAACCCTAACCATAACCCGAATCCTAACCCTAACCCTACCCAAACTCTTAACCTAAACCAAACCCTAACCTTACCCTAAATTGTACCCTACCCTTACTCGAACCCTAACCATAACCATAACCCTAACCCTAACCCTAACCTTAACCCTAACCCTAACCCTAACCCTAACCGTAACCCGAACCCTAACCCTAACCCAAAGCCTAAACCTTACCCTAACCCTAACCCTAACCCTAACCCTAACCCTAACCCTAACCCTAACCCTAACCCTAAACCTAACCCTAACCCTAACCCTCTAACCCTAATCTAACACTAACCCTAACCCTAACCCTAACCCTAACCCTAACCCTAACCCTAACCCTAACCCTAACCCTAACCCTTAAGCTAACCCTAACCCTAACCCTAACCCTAACTCTAACCGAATACTAACTCTAACCCTAAACCTAACCCTAAACCAAACCCAAACCCTAACCCTAAACTTAACCCTAAACCTAACCCAAACCCTACCACTTCCCCTAACCCTAACCCTAATGACCCTAACCCTTACCCTAACCCTAACCGTTACACTGATGACCCTAACCCTTACCCTAACCCTAAGATTAAGGGTTAGGTTTATGGAAAGGTTCATTATGGTTAGGTTTATGTTTAGGATTATGGTCAGGGTTATGCTTAGAGTAAGGTTTATTGGTTAGGGTTACTCTAACTCTAACCCTAACCCTAACCGTAGCCCTTACCCTAAAGCTAACCCAAACCCTAACCCTAACCCTAACAATAACCGTAAACGTAACGGTAACCCTAACTCTAACCCTAACCCTAACCCTAACCCTAACCCTAACCCTAAACCAAAACCAAATCCTAATCCTGACCCTAACCCTACCCTAACCCTAACCCTAACCCTAACCCTTAACCTAAACCTAACCCTAACCCTAACCCTAACACTAACTCTAACCCTAACCCTAACCGCTAACCCTTACCCTAGCCCTAACACTAACCCTAATCCTATCCCTAACGCGAAGCCTAAACCTAACCCTAACCCTAACCCTAACCCTAACCCTAACCCTAACCCTAACCCTAACCCTAACCCTAAGCCTATCCCTAACCCTTCTTTTACCCTAACCCTTACCCTAACCCTAACCCTAACCGTAACCCTAAACCTAACCAAACCCTAAAACTTACCCTAACCCTAACCCAAACCCTCTAACCCTAACCGAACCCTAACCTTACCCTAAACTGAACTCTACCCTTACTCGAACCCTAACCATAACCCTAACTCTAACCCTAACACTAACCCTAACCCTAACCCAAACCCTTACCCTAACCCTAACCCTAATGACCCTAACACTTACCCTAAACCTAACCCTAACCCTAACCCTAAACCCTAACCCTACACTAACCCGAACCCTAACCCTAATGACCTAAACCTAACCCTAACCCTAGTGTTAGAGTTAGAAATCCTGACCCCTAACCCTAACCCTAACCCAAACCCTACCTCTTACCCTAACCCTTTCCCTAACCCTAACCCTATCCCTAACCCAAAGCCTGACCCTAACCCTAACCCTAACCCTTACCCTACCCAAACCCTAACCCTAACCCTAAACCTAACCCAAAACCTAATCCTAACCCTAACCCTTACCCTAACCCTAAACCTAACCCTAATCCTCACCCTAACCCTAACCCTTACCCTTAACCTAACCTAACCATAACCCAAACCCTAACCCTAAACCTAACCTTAAAGGTAACCCAAAACCTCACCCTAACCATAACAGTAACACTAACACTAACCATAACCCTAACACTAACTGAACCCTATCCTAACCCTAACCCTAACCCTAAAGACCGAAACCCTAACCCAAACCCTAACCCTAACCGTAATCCTAATCCTAACCATTTAAAAACCCTAACTCGAAACCTAACCCTAACTCCTAACCCTCACCCCTAATCCTAACACTAACTCTTAAGCTAAGCCTTACCCAAACAATAACAGTAACCCTAACCCAAACCAAACCCAATCCCTAACCCTAGCCAAACCGTAAACCTAACTCTAATCCTAAACCCTAACCCAATACCTTACCATAACCATAACCCTAACCCAAAAAAAACCCAATCCCTAACCCTAGCCAAACCCTAAACCTAACTCTAATCCTAAACCCTAACCCAATGCCTTACCATAACCATAACCCTAACCCTTACCCTAACCCGAATCAAAACCCTTACAATACCCAAACTCTTAACCTATCCCAAACCCTAACCTTACCCTAAACTGAACCCTACCCTTTCTCGAAATCTAACCCTAACCCTAACACTAACCCTAAAACTAATCCTGACCCTAACCCTAATCCTAACGCTTACCCTAACCCTAACCCTAACCCAAACCTGACCCTAACTCTAACCCTAACCCTAACCCTAACCCTAACCCTAACCCTAACCCTAACCCTAACCCTAACCCTAACCCTTACCCAAACGAAACCCTATACCTAACCGTAATCAAACACTAAACCTAACTCTAATCCTAAACCCTAACCCAAAACTTTAAAATAACCCTAACCCTAACCTGAATCCTAACCTTAACCCTACCCAAACTCTTAACCTAACCCAAACCCTAACCTTACCATAAACTATACCCTACCCTTACTCGAAACCTAACAATATCCCTAACCCTAACCCTAACACTAAACCTAACCCTGGCCGTAACCCTAACTCTAACCATAACCCAAAGCCTAAACCTTACCCTAACCCTAACCCTAACCCTCTAACCCTAACCTAAACCTAACCCTAAACCTAAAGCTAACCCTAACCCTAACCCTAACCCTAACCCTAACCCTAACCCTAACCGAACACTAACCCTAACCCTTAACCTGACCCTAAACCTAACCCAAACCCTAACCCTAACCTTAAACCTAAACCTAACCCTAAACCTTACCCAAACCCTAACCCTTACCCTAACCCTAACCCTAATGACCCTAACCCTTACCCTAACCCTAACCCTAACCCTTACACTGATGACCCTTACCCTAACCCTAAGATTAAGGGTTAGCTTTATGGAAAGGTTCATTATGGTTAGGTTTAGGTTTAGGGTTACGGTCAGGGTTATGGTTAGAGTAAGGTTTAGGGGTTAGGATTAACTAACTCTAACCCTAACCCTAACCCTAACCCTTACCCTAAAGCTAACCCAAACCCTAACCCTAATGAAGAAGAGAGAGGATCAGGCCAAACTATACTGCTACACCTACTCAGACCTTGAGGCACCGATCCCTGAAGAAAGATTCGTCCTGCTACTTCTCTGGGTCTCCAAATCCCACCCAGGTCCCCCAAATGGGACCCCAGACCCTCGCAGTATCCCCAAATCCTACACCAGGACCCCCAAGTAAGACCCTAGACTCCTCCCAAATAGGGCACCCAGACCCTCCTAGGACCCCCAAATCCACCCCCAGAACCCCAACTTCTCCCCAGGGACCACTAATCCCACTCCATGTCCCCTGAGTCCCCCCAAAATGAGAGCCCAGACCCTTCCTATGGGACCCCAGACCCCCCTAGGTCTCCAATTCCCCCATCAGGACCACCCAGTGGGACCACAGACCCCTCCAGGACCCAAAGAGCCTCCCCAGAATGGAACCCTGGACCCCCCCCTACCATAAAGGGAGTGTCCTGGAGGGGATTTGGGGGCATTGGAGGGATATGGGGTTCCATTTGAGGTTTCTGGGGGGGATTTAGGGTCCCTGGGAGAGAGGCTGAGGCCCCATTTGAAGATCCTCGGGGGGATCTGGGGGCCTGAGGGGGTCTGGGGTCCCATCTTGGGGGGGCTTAGGGGGTCGTGGGGCAGCCTGGGGGCCCCAGGGGGTGTTGGGGTCCCATTATTTGGGGTGGGGGTCTCAATAGGGTCTAATTTGAGGGTCCTGGAAGGTTCTGGGGTCCCACTCGGGCATCCTGGGTTGGGATTTGGGGTCTTTTTGGGGGGGACTTGGGGTCCCTGACACAGTCTGGAGTCCCATTTGGGGTCCTGTGAGTGTCTGGGATCTCATTTTTGGAGGGCTCTGGGGGTCCTGGAGGTAATATGGGGGTGCTGAAGGAGGGAATTTTGGGGTCTGGGAAGTGATGGGGAAGTCTGGTGTCTCATTTAGGTTCGTGGGGGGGGTTCAGGGTCCCATTTTGGGGGGGATCTGGGGGTCCTCAGGGGGTCCAGGGTCCCATTTGGGGGTCCTGGGGAGGGATTTGAAGGTTCTGGGGGGTCTGGGATCCCATTTGGACGTCCTGGGAGGGATTTGGGGGTCTTGGGGAGATCTGAGGTCCCATTTGGGGGGGCTCAGGGGGTCGTGAGGGCAGCCTGGGGGCCTTGGAGGGGGTGGGAGCCCCATTATTTGGGGTGGGGGTCTCAATAGGGTCTAATCTGGGGGTCCTGGAAGGTTCTGGGGTCCCACTGGGGGATCCTGGAATTGGGATTTGGGGTGTTTGGAGGGGGACTTGAGGTCCCTGGGGGGGGTCTGGGGTACCATTTACGATCTTGTGATGGTCTGGGGTCTCATTTTGTGGGTCTCTGGAGGTCCTGGAGGGGATTTGGGTGTCGTGGAGGGGGAGTTTGGGGGTCTCGCGAGGAATGGGGGGTCTGGGGTCTCATTTAGGGTCGTGGGGGGGTCCAGGGTCCCATTTTGGGGAGGATCTGGAGGTCCTCAGGGGGTCTGGGTTCCCAAACATGGGTCCTGGGTTGGAATTTGGGGTTCTGGAGGGGTCTGGGGTCCCATTTGGGGGGATCAGGGGGTCTTGGGACAGCCTGGGGGTCTCCAAATCTCCCCCAGGACCCCCAAATGGGACCCCAGACCCCACTAGGATCCCCAGACCCCCCACCCAAGACCCCCAAATCCTTCCCAGGGACCCCAGAGGACCCCCATTGAGAATCCAGACCCTCTGATTCCCCACAAAATGAGATCCCAGACCCCTCCAGGACCCCAACAGCCCCCCCAAAATGGGACCCTGGACCCCTCCACAACCCTAAGTGGGGGGTCCTGGTGGAGATTTGGGGATCTTGGGGGGGGGATATGGGGGTCCTGGGGGGTGCTAGGGGGGGATTTAGGGTCTGTGGGGAGTGTTTAGGGGTCCTGGGGGGGTCTAAGGTCCCATTTGAGGGTCCTGAGGGGGATTTGGGGCCCTGGAAGGGTCTGGGGTCCTGTCTGGGGGGAGTTCAGGGTGTTGTGGGGTAGAATGGGGGTCCCTAAATCCCCCCAAGACCCCCAAACGGGACCTCAGACACCCCCAAGACCCCCTAATCCCAACCCAGCACCTCCCAGTGAGACCCCAGACCCACCCCAAATGGGACCCCTAACCCTCCAAGACCCCCAAATCCCCCCCAGGGGCCCAATGAGACCCCAGACCCCCTGAGTCCCCTAAAAATGAGACACCAGACCCCCCCCCATGGGACCCCAGACCCTTCCAGAACCCCATATCCCCCCCAGGACCCCCCAGTGGGACCCCAAACCCCTCCAGGACCACATGAGCCTCCCCAAAATGGGACCCTGGACCCCCCCCCCGACCCTAAAGGGGGTGTCCTGGAGGGGATTTGGGGGTCTATGGGAGATCTGGGGTCCCATTTGAAGGTCCTGGGGGGCATTGGCGGTCCCTGAGGGGGTCTGGTGTCCCATCTGGGGGGGCTCAGGGGGTCATGAGGGAAGCTTGCGGGCCCCGGAGGGGGTGGAGGTCCCATTATTTGGGGTGGGGGTCTCATTGGGGTCTAATTTGGGGATCCTGGAAGGTTCTGGGGTCCCACTGGGAGATCCTGGGTTGGCATTTGGGGTCTTTGGGGGGGGATTTGAGGTCCCTGGGAGGGTCTGGGGTCCCATTTGGGGTCTTGTGAGGGTCTGGGGTCTCATTTTGCGGGGGGTCTGGGGGTCATGGAGGGGATTTGGGTGTCGTGGAGGGGGTAGTTTGGGGGTCTGGGGTCTCATTTAGGGTGGGGGGTGGGGTCCAGGGTCCCATTTTGGGAGGCTCTGAGGGTCCTCAGGGGGTTTGGAATACTATTTGGGAGTCCTGGGTTGGGATTTGGGGGTCCTGGGTGGGTCTGGAGTCCCACTTAGGGGTCTGGGGTTGATCTTGGGGTCCTCGAGGGGTCTGGGGGAGATCTTGGCGTCCTGGAGGGGTCTGGGGTCCCATTTGGGGGTCCTGGGGGGGATTTGGTGGTCTAGGGAAAGTCTGGGGTCCCATTTGGGGGGGCTCAGGGGGTCTTGGGGCAGCCTGGGCGTCTTCAAATCCCTGACCTTCCCAAGATCCTGAAATCCCAACCCAGGACCCCCCAGTGAGACCCCAGTCCCCCCCCAAATGGAACCCCTCCAGGACCGCCCTAGAATCCACAAACCCCCCCAATACCCCCAAATCCCCCCAGAGACCCCAACCCCCCCCCCCCCCCAAGACCCCCACTGAGACCCCAGGACCCCTGTGTCCCCCCAAAATGAGACCCCAGACCCCTCCAGGACCCCAATAGCCCCTCCAAAATGGGACACTGGACCCCCCCCCTCCCCCATGACCCTAAATGGGGATTCCTGGGGGGGATTTGGGGGTCTCGGGAGGGACGGAGGTGTCTGGGGTCTCATTTAGGGTCTTGGGCGGGTCCAGGGTCCTTGTCAAATGGTCCTGCACTGCATGGTCCTCTTCAGGCTCCATAACCTAGTGGAGAGTTTGGACATTAATGAACTGTGTCAGCTGAAGAGCAGAGCTGCCATGAAGCCTCTTTTAGAATGAGGCTCTGAAACTTGAGTGGCATCAGAAAGCACTGTGAAGAAATCCACTGTCCATGTGCTTTCCTTAGGAAAATGAACCCTCTGGCCCACACCATGGAACTGGAGCTGAGCTCTGGCCCTCAAAACTGAGCCATGCCAGACACGCAGAAAAGGACATGAGCACATTGCTGGTGCCCAAGTGATTTCTGGAGCAGTCTTTCTACTGCCAAGGCCCTTTATGCACTCTTGAAAAGCAGGCTATGGTTTTTGTTTGACAAATATGAGGGTTTTTCTATTCAATTCCATAAACCAGGCGTGCAAAAAATGAAAAAGGGTAAAGAGGAGCACGTTTTGTAGCAGCAAGAAATAAGGGTCAGAGACTGATGAAAATTTTAAAACGAAAATCCAAATCAATTTATTTACAAAAATTACAAAAAAGGAGAGGAGGAGAGGGAGAGAGGGGAGAAGGAAGGGGAAGGAGGAAGGGGAAAGAGAAAGGGAATGGAGAAAGAGAATGGAGAAAGGGAATGGAGAAAGGGGAAAGAGAAAATGGGATGGAGAAAGAGAAAGGTGGAAAGGGCAAAGGACAAAAGGGGGAAAGGTGAAAAAGGAAAGGAGAGAGGGAGAAGGCGACAGGAGAGGAGTGGAGAGGAGAGGGTGAAGGAAGGGGAAGAAAGGGGAGAGGGAGGGAGAGGGAGAGAAGGGAGAGTGAGAGAGAGAGGGACAGGGGGAGGGGGAGGGAGAGGGGGAGGGGGAGGGGGAGGGAGAAGGAGAGGGGGAGGGGACTACACATAAAAAAACTACCAGGGAAGGGCAACAGGGCTGTCATCCATCCAACAGACTCAGAACATTTATTCAGACTGACAAAAACATATTTTCATCTCTTCTGATCCATCATAAGATATGGAATAAGCTCTCAAAAATGTAGTTTAAAGTTCATCAGAGTCTGGGGAGAAAAGAGACAAGATTCCTGCTGTTACTTTTACAGGAGAGAGGGGCAAAGAGGTCACTGTCAGAACATTACGGCTACGAAGCCAGAGCTGAACACTCTCTGTGATTAAAAGCAGACAGAAACAGAAGGAAATGGGCTCAGGGGCTTCCAGCTTTGAAACAGCACCAGTCACTGCAAAGCTGTGACTCTAGAGTAATCATTACAAAATAGGTGCAATTCCTCCTGGGACACCTGGCCTCACATCACAGAACATGTTTGATGCCATGGATGACAAACATTCAACTCCCCTGATTGCCTGAACACTACTGAGTGATCTTTCCCTAAAGAAAGGATAACTTTTGTCACTGATTAGCCTCTTCTTGCCTATTCAAATAAAAAGACTGCAACAGAGGAGCTACAAACACAAGCAATGAGTAAGGGGCAGCAAAGACCAAGAACTGACAGCAGAGGGTGTGTGTTACGGGTCAGTGCTAAAGGCAATCACTGGACACGAGAGGAGAAGTGATGGCTGAAGTCTGTGAAACTCTGTGTAGGGTTCCTTTTATGTTTGTGACTGAGGATTAACTCCAGTGAAAGGTGACTTCAGCTTAAGCAAAGTGTATCTGTGTGGTGGAAATGGGTCAGGTTCTTTTCTGCTTGGTTTGTTTTTTTTTTCAGGCAGCTGCTTAAAGCTCTTACAAAGCATTTTGTAAGCAGAAAGTTTCCATGTTCAAGTAAGTGTCAAGCTAGCAGAAAAAAACCTGTGCTTAGCACAGGAACTAAGCTTTCAAGACGTTGTTTTTTAATAGATAGGAGCAGTCATCTTTTTACTTACTCTAACATGACACATTACCATGTCCAGCTTCTTCAGAGACAAATTCATCCAGTTCCTGCTTGTACTAGAATTATACAGAAATCACACCATTAACATTGTGCAATATTAAACTTCTAAAACATTCTTCCAGTCCACATAAAACCAGGCAGTAACTCCAAGGGCCAAAGAAGGGAGGCCATAAACCAGCAGAGTGGAGGGAAGGGCCCTCTCTCCAGGACTAAGGGAGAGCAGTGACCAAATTCACAGCTCCTCCAGGAGAACCCCATAAAAACCCAAATGCCTCCTACACACAATGGATCTCCCACACTGAAGTATAAAGTGAGATTTGTTGCACATTTATTTATTATAGTCATACATCCTAGATAAGAAAATTTAATTTAAAGCTTAGCTGGGAACATCCTATGGCATCATCTTTGGTTTCTGGACACTCTTGGAAAACAGCCCTCAAAATGCAAACTTTTCACCCCTAGCACACTTAGATGTTGTGTTGGGATGAGGAGTAGTTACACCATGAGTAATTCTTGCAAATGAGTTGTAACTTTAGGCTAAAAAGCACAACCTTGCATACAGATGCTCTTCAGCAGTAGCTGAAGATGGGATTTCAAAATGTTTACCTTGGCTGCAGAAAAGGAAATCCTGTTCATCAATGGTTCTGCTCCTATGGGTGAGCTGGGGATGCTTCCTACTGGACTTGGACTTCTGGTCAGAACCAGACTGGTGCCAGGATGTCCCAGGTGAGTTGAATGGTGAACTGGATTTGCAGCCACTTCCACGTGTGTTCTGCCACCTTCCATGAAGCTTTCTGTTGGCTTTTCCTTTTTTTTTTTTTTTTTTTCCATCAATTCTGAAACATTCAGACACACACAAAGAATTATCTCTGGCAAGAACAGTAGAGGGGATTAGGAATGACCAGACCCATTTGACCTGAGGGGTTTTGCAGAAGAGGAAATCCTGTTCATCAATGGTTCTGCTCCTCTGGGTGAACTGGGGATGCTTCCTACTGGACTTCTGTTCAGAACCAGACTGGTGCCAGGATGTCCCAGGTGAGTTGAATGGTGAACTGGATTTGCAGCCACTTCCACGTGTGTTCTTTTATCTTCCACGAAGCTTTCTGTTGGCTTTTCCTTTTTTTTTTCATCAGTTCTGAAACATTCAGACACAAAGAATTATGTCTGGCAGGAACAGTAGAGGGAATAACCAAACCCATTTGACCTGAAGGGTTTTGGGGAGCCTGTATCATACCAGTCAAACCTGCAAGAGTTACCAAGACTTGGGACTGCTCAGCACTAAAGCTTCAAAGCAATCTGTGAATGGAGTTTGCTCTGGAATTTTGGGACAACTTCATCTACTTTGGATTTAGCCTCTCCCAATTATTTTTCCAAGCCCAGGTTGGCTTCCTCCAGGTTCCTGCAGCACCTCGTAGCAACTTCCAGTGAAGCCTCTGCCACAGAAAGCTTCTTAATATCAGCTCTCTGACATTAAATGAAATGGTTAGATGAGCATGAAAAAAGTTATAAGAACATGAATTCTGTCTTTAATTTATTTGATTATACAGTTACAACTGTCTTGAATTCAAAAAGTAGGAAAATTTTGCCTGTCACCAGCAGCCAGCACCTCCAAACTATCAGCACCAGCTCATGGAGATTTCTGTTTTCTAATATATAAAAAAATAATATATACTATAGATAATATTATACTTTTTGAACAATACACCAGCATACACTGAATCATGTTATTTTTTTAACAAAACTCGAAGCAATCTGTTTGATGCAAGAGCCACAGGTTGACTGCAGATCTTACTCTGGTGACTAAAGGCAGGACTTTGTATGAGATGGTTCTTGGGTCTCTTTCTGCATTCTACAAAGCATTAAATTCATGCATTAAATAAAATTAATATTAATTAAATTAAATTAGTACATTAAATTAATACCAAGTTAATTTTAGAGTAACAACTTTCATACATCTGGACAGTCCCTCCTTTCCTCCAGCCACCCACCCAACTACCATCTCCCAAAGGAACCTGATATTTTGGCACTAGGAATACAAAGTTTTTCCCAGGGGAAAATCATTGACAGCACTGCTGGGGTTCTTCCCCCTCTTCCCTCTTCAAGAAACTGAAAAATGAAGAATAAGGTGGTTATCTGACACATGCAGGTATTCACCTGACTCAAACACTCTGGGGTTGAGAAGAAGAAAGATATGGAATTTTAAAGCACTGTGCACATTACTAAGGCAGACAAACAGCACACCAGTGTCTAATGACTCAACAGGACTGGTTCCTGTTTTCCAGAAAATAAAAATTAACAAAATGGGTATGGCAACTTTTAAAACTTTGCTCTGCCTGGCACTGGTGGAATTTGCAGATTTAACATTCTAATCAGTCTTCTGACCAGTTAATTAACCTAACACAGCCACACAGAAGAAATTTAAATATTGCTGCACATCACAAAATAGAGAAGAGAAAGCTTAGTGGCTGAAATTGACTTTTTTGAGGAACAGGCAGGTCCCAAAAGACAGAATGCAGAAATCAACAGCAAAACACTGCTCAGAGCCTTCAACACTGCAAAAAGTGTATCCTTTACCTCCCTTTTCTTTAGTTTTTCAGCCTCATAGTTTAAGACTTGTTCTCTTAAACCAGCACACTTGGCCTTTAATTCCTTGTTCATCTTTTCCAGCGTGGAAACTTGCTTTTCAGCAGAGTTTGTGGAAAATGTCATTAAAGCATCCCTGTGCAGCAGCTGATGGAAGAAATGGCTTTCCCTCTGGAGCTGGGCCAATGCCTCCTGTGTGGACAGAATCACAGAACCACAGAATCATTAAGGCTGGAAAAAACCTCTAGGATCCTCCAGTCCAGCTGGGAAACCAACACCACTCAACCATGTCCCAAAAGTGGGAATAATGTGCTCCACTATCCCCTGAGGTGTTACACAGGACTCCAGACCCCTTTGCCCAGCCCTACCCCAGATACCCAACACCAACAGGATGCCTGCCCTATTCCCCTCATGAATGCCCTCAGAAAAAAAATCTTTTCAAACACTTCTAAGCATGGCCCAACACACACATGTTTTGCAGAGGCAGGGAAAGCATCAAAGGTCACCAAAATTCAGGGATTTTTTGCATGAGCTTTCTCTTACAAAGAGGAAGACCAAGTATGTTTAATCACACACATCAGCCTTTTACAGACAAATCTCCTTCTTCACTTCAATATGTATTTTGTATGGGGGAAAAAAAATGCATTTGACTGCAATTTTCTTTACCTTATTGTATAATTTACTCTATAATTACTCTCTATTTACTCTATAATGTTACTTAGCAGTCCGGACTCTAATTCAAAATATTTGGCTTCACATACCTGCACCCCAGAATTGTCAGTGGCTTCCTTTAGGCCTTTTTTTTTTTTGCTGGTGATGACACATGGAAAGTTCACCTCCAGGGAAAACCACAGTATTCTTCCAAGGATTTTTCCAGCAATGGAGAGCAGAGTTATAGCTCAGTAGTGTGAGCAGTTCGACTTTTCTCCTTTCTTCTTCTGCAGGGTGATGATGACTGCACCATGGTGTTTTCATCAAAGCTGTTTCTCACTGGATCTTTTGGAAGACAGTGAAATTTTAGAAGTTCTCTTCTCTTTGTCAACAATTGTTGGGTCTCTCAGGTGTTTTCCTCAAAGCAATCTTTGGTTTTCTTTGAGGAGAACCCTGGGGATTCTTCAGAGATTGCAGGATGTTTTTTTTTAATGTGTTTCCAAAGCGCTTCTGGAGAGAGAGCTATGGGATGACCTAAAAGTCTTGACGGTTTACCTGGAAGCTGTTTCTCACTATCTTTTGGAAGACAGTTCAATTTTAGAGATTCTCTGTCAACAATTCTTGGATCTCTTGGGTGTTTTCATCAAAGCAATCTTTGTTTTTCTTTGATGAGAACCCTGGGGATTCTTCAGAGGACTGCAGGATGCTCTTTTTACTGTGTTGCCAAAGCGCTTCAGGAGAGGGATCTATGGGATGATCTAAAAGTCCAGCTTGAAGGTTTACCTGGAAGCTGTTTCTCACTCTACCTTTTGCAAGACAGTGAAATTTTAGAGCTTCTCTTCTTTATCAACAGTTCTCTGATCTCTTGGGTGAGATCCCAATCTTTGGTTTTCTTTGAGGAGAACCCTGGGGATTCTCATTGGGAGAGCGATCCATGGGATGATCTAAAGGCCCAGCTTGAAGGTTTACCTGGAAGCTGTTTCTCACTGTATCTTTTTGAAGATGGTTCACTTTGAGCCTCCTCCCTGGGATGCCACCCCTCTTAGGTCTGAGCTTCAAGCAGAGGGTTAAGTTTGCATGGCACAAGGCAGTGGTCTGTAAGACATTCTGCAGCAGGCATTGCTCAGCTATGACGGACATCGCCAACATTTTTCTGGCGCACTAAGACACAGTCAGTGAGGTGCCAGTGCTTGGATCCTGGATGCTTCCACATTGTTGGAAGAGAGTTTTGGGGATGGTGAGGTTCTGCTCAGCACAAAACTCCAGTACAAGACGTCCATTGTCACTACAGTTTCCAACACCATGCTTGCCCAGGACTCCTTTCCAGGATTCATAGTTTTTTCCTACTCCGGTGTTGAAGTCACCAAGGCTTATGATCTTCTCTGCAGGAACTTTCTGGGGGAGGCAGTGCAGGTTTGGTGTAGAATTTGACTTTTGGTCAGCTTGGAGGGTTGGGGCATAAATCCTGTGGAGAAGAACATGGGGCTTGTTGTGGAGTGGGAGGCATAAGGAAATAATGTGATCAGTAACCCGACAGCAAATTTTTAAGTTTGGAGGCTTGGAATAGCTGTGAATAAAAGCATAATCCTCATCTATCAGCCCATCAGAGTCTTCCTGGGAAATATCAGCACTGCAATGAAGGAGAACTTTGATCAAATTAAGATTCCCACCAACTGAACTACTGGACTTAGATTCCTGTTCAGTGCCAAACTCTTTGCCAGGATGTCCCAGATGAGTTGAAAGCTGAGCTGGACTTGGAGCCAGAATTCTGCTCTCCAAGCTGCTTGTGACTGAAGATCATCTTCTGATGCCCTTCTCATGGAGTGCAGTGTTGGCTTTTGGTAGTTCATCATCAGCTCTGAAAAAATTCAGACACATCCCAAGAATGATTTCTGGCAGGAACACTTTGGCAGAGTTACCCATAGTCACTGATTATTTGTTGATTTCTGAAAATAGAGAGGATTAGGAGTGACCAAACCCAGAATTTGACCTGAGGGGTTTTGGAGAGCTTATATATTAGCAATCAAAGCAAGGACTTGGGACTTCTCAGCACCAGAGCTTCAAAGCCCTTGTGATTGCTGTATGCTTCTTCCAAAAGGCAGAGAAAACCAACTCTGAGCTACTCTCCCTTTCCCATGGAGAGCTCAAACCTCAGACAAGCTGATAAAATAGCAGCCAAAAAAAGACTTTTTTTCCTTCACAGAATCAAATTCTGTGCTCTGCAGGACCTTCCCTTATTCAATAAGGGACATGAAATTCATCTTTTTTGCCATACATTCCTGTTGAAAACAGAATTCATGAAGAAAATCCTATTAATTCCATGATCAGTGCTGTGACTGTTGGAACACTCCAGAAAAATTAAGACAGGTCTAATGAGGACAAAGGGTCTTAAGGAACTTTCCCCACAAATATGCCATTTTAGGCTTACAAACATAATGCTGACCAGATGTAGAAGAGGAACCTCAGCAGGAAAACAGGAGGAAAAAAGGAAACTCTTATTACCACTCCAAAAAGCCTGTGCCTACCTTTCCAGTTCATTTTGTAACCATCTTCTCTTTGTCACTTCCTCCAGATACAGCTTTTCCTCTTTAGAACAATGCTCTCTCTCAGGGTGTATTTGTATTTTTCAGGGTATTCATCTCCACTTGCTGGTCTTCTTTTGTGTTTCTCCTGCCATCATGCCTGCCTTAGGCTCTTCTTTCAGCTGGCAAGAAAGTTTGTCGAGCTGTAGACAGAAAGAAACACACACACACAAAAAGGAATTCAGCAGGAGCTAAAAGAAAAAAAAAATTGGTAAAGGGCTGGGCACTAGGACTGGATTTATCATCTGCTGACTCAGTATTAAAATCAGAATGAAACCAGGGGCTTCCTTTTAATCAAGAACAGCTATAACATCATTTCTGATAGGATTCCTCAGGTTCCCAGCCCTTCTCCTTCAGTAAGCACCAAACTGGCAGCATTTTCCCCATTTTCCCATTTCCTGGAAAAGCACTGGAAAAGCTCATGGGAAGTCAAACACACCCAAACCTCCTGGTTTCAGCACAAAAACCACCTCTCAGGAATTTTTACAGCACACTCAAGCTTCATTATGGCACTAACAAACACACCATCTTTTTTTTCCCTCTACACTGAGAAATTTTTAAATATTAGTTAAGAAGATGGCTTTTACTGAAGGAGGAAGATGTATTCTCTTCTTTAGGTGAAAGCTGCAGTTTATTTTAGAAAATATGCAGGAAATATCAGCCTTTCGTTAGGTCCCAGTGGTCACCTACAGCTCTGTCCTTCTTTTCCCCTTCCAGAAGCAAAGTTTTCTGTATCTATTGAACATCAAACCTGATATCCTGTCAGTCACTAAAAGGGGAGGAAGCCGGCATGGTGAGCCCTTGAAAGAGGCTCTAACAGAAGGAAGAACCTTGATTTATTTGACAGGAAAAAAGACAATGAATGCTTGAGAATAGGAGGTTCCATATAAATAAAAAGGAGACTTTTTTTTACTGTGAGGGTGACAGAGCACTGGCACAGGCTGGTCCCTTCCAACCCATAATTTTCTGTGATTCTATTTAAATCTGCCTCAATGTAATGACCTTCCCTGCCATCCAAAATAACTCTTTGAAGAGAAAGACAAAAACTCCAGAAACCTTTGGACTAATCATGCATGCTACTCAAAGAGCAATAACCACCTCAAAAAGCACTTTTTGGGTTCTCAGGAGAAGGGAAAGGCTGGGCTGAAACCAGGGTTTCTCTCTAGTGAGGAACAAATTCCACAGCATTTTCTGCATCACCGCACTGCATCCTGCCCAGGGAAGCAATTGGAAAGCCTTAGGAAAGAGTAAGACAGGTTCCAGGAGAAAAAACTTGGGGCACACTCATCTACTGCTGCAGCACCATGGAAAGCCAAATCCATTCCAAAATACAGCCCAGAAAAAAACCAAAATAAATATTAACAACGTGAAAAGAAGCCTTGGGAAAGAGTAAGAGTTTTTCCAGGAGAAAAAACACCACTACTACCACCAAAAAGCCTCACACAAATCAGAGCTCACCTTTGTGTGCATTTTAGCAGCTTCATTGGCCATTTCAGAAGAACCATCCTTTATTTGTTTCTTCAACTCATGCAGGGACATTCGCTCCCCATATTCCCTTATAATCTCTTTAATGCTTGAGAAGCTCTCTGAGCTACAAAGCAAATTTGAGAAGAAAACAATGAAGCAAAGGAACAACAAGCAGCCTTTTTCACATATTCTTGTGTAAACATCACAGAAATTTCGTCTTTAACAGAAATTACTGAGACAAAAAATCCAGCATTCCTATGCCACACCTGGAAGCTCCAAATTTCACCTGTGGAAGAATTCAGATTTTCCCTGCAGGGAAACCTCCTTTGGCAGCTCTCATCTCATGGAGAGCAGAGTCTTGCTCGGACTAAGATGAGGATGGAATTTCCTCACCAACTCTTCTGCACACCCAGTTCTACATTCAAATTGAATCCAGCTTGAATTGTACTCAGGGATATGAACAAGCCCCACCTCTCAGACTCTTCCTCCACTTCCATGTTTATTTCCAGCTCTCTGTCCAGATGCACTTGGAGAGGGCAGCTCAGCTCTTCCTTCTCTTTCTTTCTGTCACTCTCAGACTTTCAAAACAGAAAAAGCAGATGGCACACAGGGCACAGGACCTGCACCTCATCTTCTCCCCAGAGCAGCTGCTCTACACCTCCACCTCTCAGCCAACTTCCACAGAAAGCCAAGGGACCCAATTCCTGAGAATATTTCGTCACATATCCCACCCAACAAGCCAATAGCTAACAATGCAAAGAGATGCCCCCCACCCAAGCAAAGGCAAAGAGGTGATTTTGATTCACATCTTGTTCTCCCTCTTGCTCTTCTCTCAGCCAAACTGATCTAAATTTCTACTTATGTTTTTTCCTTATGCAGAAAAGGAGAAAAGGGAAAGACTGCCCCTGGGAAACTGGCAGCTCTTTCATTTTTCCCAGGCATTAATTCACTTTCCCCTCTTTTCTGCAAGGTTTTTAAGCTCGTGCTGCCCTCAAAAACTCCTCAACACCCTGAGTGCTCTTGGAAAAGAGAACAACCCTCAAAACCAAAACTCTTCACCCCTACCACACCTAGATGTGGAGTGTTGTGATGAGGAGGAGTTACACCATGAGTAATCACTACAAACGAGTTGTAACTTTAAGGTTAAAAAGTACAACTTGGCTTACAGATGCTGAGGGTGGGATTTCAGATTTTTTACCTGAGCTGCATAATGGGTGCAAATGTTGTTCCCCAAGGATTCTGATCCTGTGAGTGGGAAGCTTTCTCCTAAACTTGAACTTAGAGAAAGAGTGATCTCAGAATGTTCAACCAGATACTGCTCAGCACTGACATCCAGATCTTCACTGATGGAAGGGGAAAGAACAAGCTTCCCACAAAGCTTTCTTTTGGTTTTTCCTTGGTTTTCCTCAGCTCTGAAAAAATTCAGACACGTGCCAAGAGTTATCTTTGGGAGTCACTTTGGCCCAGTTACCCCTCCACCCCACCCCAGGTCTTTGATTATTATTTAACTTGTGAAAGTTGAAGGGATTAGGAGTGACCAAACCCTGAACAGCATTAGAGATGAGGTTTTTTGGAGGATTTCTCAGCAGTCACATTTCCCACAAGGAGCAGCAACCAACACTTGAGACTTCTCAGCATGAGAGCTTCAAATCTGTGACTGCTCTGTGCTTACACAGCTTTTTCCAAAAGGCAGAGAACAGCTGCACAACAACACCCTTTCCCATGGGAAGTTCAAACCATAACCCTCAAATGGAAGCCAAAAAAAAATACTCACTTTCTTCCTTCATAGAATTAAATTCTGTTCTCTGTAGGGCACATCCTTATTCAAAGAGTACAAGAAATAAAATTCATGGTTTGTTTTTTTTTTTTTTTTTGCCACTCACTGAATGTAAGGAGGGAGATTATTAGAGACTGGCAAAAAGGCTGACTGGTAAAGTACAGTTAATTAAAAAAAAACAAAACAAAACATGAATTCCACAATTAATGGTGCAAGAATGCTCTTGAGCAGTCTTGGAATTGGAATTCTGAAGAGATGTTAAGACAGAGGGAGGGTTAAAGGAACCTTCCTCACAAATATGCCATCTCAGGCTAACAGATATAATGCTGACCAGATGTAGAAGAGGAACCCTAGCAGGAAAACACAGAAGGAAAAAAGCATGTACCCACCTTTCCAGTTTATTTTGTAACCATTTTCTCTTTTTCACTTCCTCCAGATACAGCTTTTCGTATTTTTCCTTTAGGACAATGCTCTCTCTCAGGGTGTATTTCTCACTCTCCAATTCCTGTTTCAGGTCTCCCACTCTGCGAAGCAGCAGCTTTCTCTCTTCTTTGTAGTCATGGGCTCTGATTTCTTCCACTCTGTCCTGGGAAGCTGCCTGCTCCTGAAGCAGGTAACACATTTTTACCCACCACAAATTAAAAAGGGAACTTTTTTTTCAACCTGCCCAGTGTCAGGGGCACAGATTTACTCCTTGAGGCACTTGTGCATCCTCCAGCAACCAAGGCAGAACCCAGGAGCTACCACGGGCAAGAATTCTTCTTATTTAGAAAGAATCCCTTCTTCTCAGCACTTATTTATCCAAGCTGCTAATGAAGGAACACCGTGGGACAGAAAAGGATAGAGAAAAGGATTCCTCAAAGAAGGAATTCCCCCACCACTCCCTGCCACTTTGCTCTAGGGAAAGAATAACACAGAAAACACTTTCAGAAGCCCCTCTGCTCCTGGCCAGGATTTCAGAATCCCACAATTTGGAAAAGAGCTCTTTTGAGATCACCGAGTCCAAACATCAACCCAGAAAAAAATTAAAATATTCCAAAGGCCCCACAGCAACTGGGAAAAAGGCAGCAGTTTATGAGCAGCTTACCAGGGGTGAGCCTTGCAGAAGGGTTTCAATTCTACTGTTTTGCTGCACAACTGTGGCTTGCAGTCTGGCATTTTTAGCTTCAAGGCTTAAACAGAAACACAGCTTTTATTACAGGGAACCACCAGAGCACCAATTCTTAAAGAACAGCAGGGAAAGGACAAACAGAAGCACCTTCACCACCCCAGACAGCAGCAGACACCTTGGTCCCCTGTGCCACTCTCTTACCACTGTATCCGTTCCTCCAGGTGTTGCATTGCAATAGCACTCCCAGAAGATGCCAACAGGAGGTCTTCCAGTCTCTGGAAACAATCTCTTTTTTCTCTTTCCTTATTCTCCAGAGCACTCTTCAGGTCACGAATTGAATGCTCATGCTGAAGATGTTCTTCCAACTCCTGCAGCTGTAAAAGAACAGCAAGATTCCACAGCACTCAGCTGAGTTTTTATGCTGAGGAGCTCAGGGAATGCCTCTGTCTGCACACACCCACTACCCAAAGAGCTGTCAGTACATTCCAAACCTTCCCTCTTCCTAGGAAATGAACACAAAACATGTTACTTTACCCAATCTTCTCCATTCTAAGCACTGACACTCACCCTCCCACTCCTTTCAGGCACTCTCTGGATCCCTTCGTTTGCTCCCCCCCTTGAAAATAGGAATTAAAAAGTTCATCCTTCTCCTAAAGGAACGTCACAGCCCCCTTGTGTATCTATAGATGTATCTATATTCATGCAGGGTAAGTTCCAGAAGCAATCAGAATTGGCAGCATGCTGATGGATGGAGTTAAATCCCGTGGTGGTCCCAGGGTGGTCCCCAGGGCTCTGCACCAGTTCTCTTCAACATCTTTATCAGTGATCTGGATGAGGGGATTGGGTGCAAATGACACCAAATTGGGTGGGAGGCTTGATCTGATGAGGGCAGAAAAGCTTTGCTAGAGGAACCTGGGCTGTAGGAGATTCAACAAGGGCCAGGAAAAATATTTTTTTCCCCAAAAGGGTTGTCAGGCACTGGAACCAGGGGCTGAGTCACAATCTCTACAGAAACTTCAGAGATGTGGGGATGTGGTGCTGAGGGACAGGATTGGGCTTAGCAGGGCTGAGGGAACACTTGGACTTCATTTGAAAGATCTTTTCTAACCAAAAGAGTTTTATGATTCTCTGTTACAAGTGGGGGAAGCACGGCAAGCAGAAAGAAGCCCAAATGCAGCATTATTGCAGACATTCTTTCTATATAAATGCAGACATTATTTCTATATTAATGCAGACATAGTTTCTATATAAACGCAGTCCATTATTTCTACTGTTCTTCAGAAATCAGATAAAACTTTCTGGGCCAAACCACATGGAAAAAGTGACAGACACCTCAGTCACTTTTGCAGAGCACTTTACCACATACAAACCTTGGACCGTGTCAAAGATAAAGATACCAAATGTCCTGGTTTGGGCCAGGATAAAGGGGATTTTTTGTCTTGTACTTTTGCTTTCAGCTCAGTCTCTTGGAAGTAGTTGCACTTGCTGAAATTAACAGCAAGTTTCGCAGACAGTGTCTGCTTCTAGGACTAATAACACTTGATTTTTATAGTTACAGCAGAACCAATGCCACTGCTCAGCTCTGAGGAACATTTTACCCTCCAGAAGGAAGAAAGAGGTCCCACCTTCAGCCCTCTGCTGGGGAGGAACAGACAAGATAGATGTCAGAATTGACCAAACAGAGAATTACATCCCATACACCTCATACTCAGGATAAATTTGAGGGATCACAAGGGTGAAGCCAGCTTCCTGCCCTTCCTGCCTTTCCTGCTTCCCTTTCTTCACCCATTCCCTGTTTCCTTCAGCATCCTGGGAGGATTCCATCCCTTCCTCTGCCTGTGGTCCTGATCCGTGCCAGCCTGAATCTCTGTGTTCCTGTCTCCAGCTCCCGACCACTGCTGAGTCCAGGAGTCCAGGCTGGACTTTCTCAGGGCTGCCCTGCAGCCTCAGTGGTGACACGAGAGTTATTGGGGGAAAAGGGGTGAAGGAACGTGGGATCAATTTTCCTCTATATTTGTATATATTTAGTAATTTTTCCTCTTTATCATTCCTGTTTCATTAAAGCCGTGTAGTTTAGTTCCCAACCCACCAGTCTCTCTCCCTTATTCTCTCTCCTTTCTTTATAAGGGAGGGAAGGGGGATTAATAGTGATTATCTCTGATTTCCGTTTAATTGCTGGGCCAGTGTTAAACCCTGACACCAAGTTTGTAAAACGCTGTGATTCCTCCACACATCATCCCCCCTAGCACGAGGAAGTTTATTCTAGGATTCTAAAGTTTGTGTACCTTGGATTTATTTCCTCGCAATTCCTTCTTCAAGCCCAGCGTGGCCTCCTCCAGGTTCCTTCTGTAGTGTGTGGCGACATCAAGCGAAGCTTCTACCATGGAGAGCTTTTTCAGAGCATCAGCAAGCTCCTGTTGCAGCCCTCTGATCTTGCACTAACAAAGATGAGCATGAGGAAAATTATAAGACTATGAATTCTGTCTTTAATTTGTTGATTTATACAATTAGACCTTGTCTTGAACTCAAAAAGCAGGAAAAATCTGCTTGCCGTCGGTAGCCAAACGTTGAGCCCCTCAACTACCAACAGCTCTTCAGGAGGAAGAGCTCCTCTTCAGGAGGATTTTAATAAATAAAAAAAAAAAACCTCAAGTATTACACTTCTTGAACCATACACAAGCATGTGTATGTTATTTTGGTACCTGTTATTTTGGTACTAAGAATACAAAGTGATTCACAGGGTAAAATGACTGACAGCACTGGTAGACTTCTTTCCCCTCTTTCTATCTTAAAGACATGAAATCATTGCTCTGCCTGAGGCTATGGAATACTCTGCAGAGGAGCACATTTCCTACTTGTTTTTTGCAGAAAAACTTATAACTGAGGTCCTCAAGAGTCTTCTGTGCAGTTCTTGGTCTTTCACAGAGCCACAAAGAACAAAGAAGTTTAAATATTGCCACACACCATAAAATACAGAAGAGAAAGCTTAGGTTGGTGTCTGAAGTTGACTTTCTGAGAAACAGCCAGGTCTCTTAGAAGCCCCAAAACTCAGAAATTAACCCCAAAATACTGCTAATAGTCTTAAGCACTGCTAATATTGTATGCTTTACCTGTGCTTCTACTTTGTCAACCTCACATCTTAAGACCTGCTTCCTTAAGAAACTGCAGCTTTCGTATAATTCCTTGTTTTTCTCTTCCAACAGATAAACTTTCTGCTCAGTATCAGCCTTGAGATTCTTGAAAATGTCATTAAAGCAGTCCTGAGCAACAGTCAGTACATTTTCTTGGATGAGCTGCCTCTTCCTGTCTTCCAGTTGCTGGCGGAGCAAGAGGTTTTCCCTCTGGACCTGGGCCAATTGCTCCTACGTGGACAGAATCATAAAACCCCAGAATCATTAAGGTTGGAAAAAACCTCCAGGATCCTCAAGTCCAACAACCATCACCATGCCCACCAAACCATGCCCCAAATTCCAAGTAATTTGCTCCACTTGAGCTGTTACAGAAAACTCCAGAGGATGCCTGCCTTAATCCCAATGCAAAAAAACTCCTTTTTTCAAACACTTCTTAACATGGCCAAACCCACGCATGTTTTGCAGAAGCAGAGAAAGCATCAGAAAGGTGACCAAAAGTCAAGGCTTTTTCTCTTAAAAAGAAAAAGTAACGTTTCATCCAACAGATCAGCATGTTACTGAAAAATATCCCTTTTTACTTGAATATGCATTTTGCAGGGGAAAAGATGCTTTTGACTGCATTTTTTGTTTGCACAGCACAACAGGAAAAACAATGGCAAAAAACCTAAAGGAAACCAGCTGGAAACAAAGCAGATAAAGAAAAAATATCCAACATCATGACAAGGATTTTACACCATAGGAAGACTGGATCCAGCTTCACTTCAGACTCACTCTTCCTCTCCAGGACTCTCACTTCATTATCCACTTACCGTTTTTTTCACCATAGTTTTTATATACAATTTCACAGGTCAGATTCTAATTCAAAAATATTTGGCTTTCCATACCTGCACCACAGAGTTTTCAATGGCATCCTTGATAACTTCTTTTTCAGCTGCTGCTGATATCTGGGAGGTACAGCCAGAGTGCTCACCTACAGTGAAAAACAAATTTTTATAAACAGCATGACTTAATACTACTTATTTACACCTCGAGTGCACCTTCAATGCTTCTGAGAAAAGGTTCAGAACAAAATAAAACATCCTCTAAAATTTGTGAGCTGCTGGAGTGAATAGTTTTATCATAACAGCAACTTCACGTGTACCTTTGTGAATTCCTTTCTTCTGAAGCAACTTACATTTTAATGGAAAAAAGAAAGATTATGAATTAAGGGCCACAAATATACCACTCCTGTTACTACAAGGTGAATGATCTCTAACAGCCTGTGGAAAATGGGGTTTCAGCTTTTCCTGGGGGCCAAGGAACATTTGTAGATAACACCACTGAAGGCACTACACAGACTGGCATAAATGATCAGTATCAAGATGCTTGGAGGAAGCACACACTGAGCTCCTATACAAGGAACCTCCACCACTTGGAGAGCAACACCTTTTATATTATAAAACATTATTTAATAATCATAAAGAATTGCATCACTCTTTCCCAGCTCCCTTCTCTCACCAGTGATGTCTCTTGAAGCTGCCTTGGGGACTTTAGAGTCACCATTAAAAACATGGTGCTTCACAATCCAGGCAGCTGGAGCTTTTTTCTCTTCACTTTTGCCTCCCTTCTCCTGCTTTCCATCCTCTACAGGTGACTCTTCCTAAAAGAGATCAAGAAAAGGAAGATATAAAAGGGGAAGAAGCAAGCATCTTCTTTGCCTTTCACTGGCTACTTGAAAGAGGTTTTCTTATGGAAAAGAAAAAGGGAAAAATTGTTGAGCTTTGATTTACAAGGCCTTCAGCTTTTCCATGGAAATCTGGAGGAGCAGAATGGAATTCCTCCTGTCCTCAGTCTCAGCCCTGCTCCTGCACAGCCCCTAAGAAACTCTTCCCCACTTCAGCCCAGCTTCATTCCAATTCCAGCAAGCTCTCAGGTGCTCCTGGATCTCCCTCCTACCCTCCCCAGCCCCCCCATGGCCACCTCCCTGTCCTTCACACAAAGTACCTCAGAATCCCAGGGAGAAGAATCCTCATCTGCCACACTCAAGTTCCCCATCACTGCAGAATCCCCCTGCAACAGGTGCCGATCCAAATGAACAAGAAGAAATGAAATAATGTGACTGTGTACCTATGACTTTTGGCCCCAAACCACAAATCTACTGCTTGCTCTGCCACAGCTACAGGTTTTTTAGCAAAATCTGACAGCAGAAGAAAGGCCAGAGATTGCTTCTAAGGAGAAAAAATGTTGGCTGGAACTTCTGTTTCTTTCAATCCCAGAGAAAACTTGCCTTCAAGAGATTTATTTTTCAAGGACACTTCTGTAAATGCACCATACCTTAGGGGTAAAAAGGAGTGAATCTTCAGAATCTTTCCAAGTGTTATCATTCATCTCAGTCTCAGAGCACCTTAAAAAACAAAGCAAAAAAAGTGCTGTGTCTCTGAAATCACCCCTCAAGCAAGAGGTAGGGGTTTGTAAAGTCTCACCTTATTGAGCCTCCTTCACAAAGGTCATCTGTGGCTGTTCAAAGATGAAATGACATGCTGACATTAGATTTGAAATGCCAACAATTAAACAGTACACTTTAAAAGCCTCAAATAACAACAGGTCCCAGTCTAGAGTCTGAGGTGACAAAATTTCATTTATATTAAAAAATTACTTCTTTAGGATCCTTCTAGGGCTCTGTGAGCTCCTAAGCATAGACTGGATTTTAAACACTCACTGAAGGAGCTGGGTGTTTGATCACAAAGCAGTGTAATTTTTTTTCTAAAAAATCACTGAGGGTGGAAAAAAAAGCGCATCATTTTTGTTGTAAATCAAACTATGTTCCAGAAGAGACAGTACACACAGGCACTGCATTGCTTGTTGGTAACAGTGACTTCTCTGAGACAATTTTTCCTCAAATTTCCAATTTGAGGGATCACAAGGGTCAAACCCCTTCCTGCCTTTCCTGCTTCCCCTTCTTCCCCTCTCCCTGTTTGCTTCAGCATCCTGGGAGGATTCCATCCCTTCCTCTGCCTGTGGTCCTGACCCATTCCAGCCTGGATCTGTGAGTTCCTGCCTCCAGCTCCCAACTACTGCTGACTCCAGGATTCCAGCCTGGACTTTCCCAGGGCTGCCCTGCAGCCTCAGTGGTGACGTGAGAGTTATTGGGGGAGAGAGGGAGGAACGTGGTATCAATTTTCCTGTGTATTTGTATATATTTAGTGTTTTTTTCTATTTATCATTACTGTTTCATTAAAGCTGTGTAGTTTAGTTTTCATCCCATAACTCCCTTATTCTCTCTCCTTTCTCCATCAGGTAGGGGGATTAATAGTGAGCATCTGTTATTTCAGTTTAATTGCTGGGCCAATGTTAAACCCTGCCAACAAATCACAACTGCCCTGACAAGGCCAAAAAGTCACAAATCAGCATGGTCCCAAACCACCTCAAGAAAAGGCCGTATCATTTTCCTCTTGAGCTCCTCCATAGTTAAGGATCCTACCTCCTCTGTCCACAGCAGGTGCACCCCAAAACATTGGAGCAGCTCCTGCCTGCTCAGGAGTGATGACTATGCTGTTATCTTCTGCATCACACACAGGAGCTTCTTCTGTGTTCTCCTGGTCTGGTTTTTCTTTTATGCCTCCAGCAGCTCCTGCCTGCTCAGGAGATCCAAGTGCATCTCCTGCAGGAGCTTCTGCTGTGTCCTCCAGTTTTGCCAGGTAGTCACTTACGCTGCACAGAGAAAGAGAGGAAATAAAGTTGGTAAAAAGAACCACATGCTAGCACAACAGTTGACACCAATTTATTATCCCCCCTGCAAATATTTATAAAAATTCATAAACTCCTCAGTATTTATTAAGGGCAATACACACAGAACTCACTCCAGTATTCCCTGCAGTCGCATTCACCCTCTAAATGCACACTCCCACCTTCCAAGTTATTAACTCCTGCTCAGAACATTTTCTCAGCCTGCCTTTTAGGCACACATAACCACCTGAGAGAATCTCAGTGCTAACCAAAGCCCAGGTGACAGATTGCTCTGGTACCCCCCCCTTCCACCCTCCCAAAGGAAGATAAAAAGGGACTAGGGAAGAGAGACTTCAAGGTGTGAAAATAAGACTGGAAGAGGTTTAGTGGAAAAGGAAGAGAGAGATCACGTGGGATGGAACAAATATCTGCAAATCTATAGGGAAGAGAGACTTTAAGGTGTGAAAATAAGACTGGAAGAGACTTACTGGAAGAGGAAGAGACCACACCACTTATTCTAATCATGAAGTCCAAAGGTTACCGTAAATGGCCATGGAGATCAGCATAATCCACAGCTATCCTCCCATCTTTGTCTTCATGGGAAAAATTGGCTCCGTGAGAAAGGAGAACTTTGACCAAACGCATCTCACCAACAGAAGCAGCAATCATGAGTGGGGTTCTGAAAGATTCAAAACATGCAATGCCATGGATAATCTGACACAGACACAGTCATTATTTTCATTCCTGCTTGCTCTCAGAAGAAGTATTTTCCCTATCCCTTTATAATGAACACATATGGATAAACACACAAGGAGCAAACCAAAGTCTTTGCTTTCCTGGATCCCCTCCTCCTTCCTGGACCCCCTCCTAATCCTGGATCCCCTCTTGTTACTGGACCCCCTCTTATTCCTGGACCCTCTCCTCCTTCTGGATCCCCTCCTCCTCCTGGATCCCCTCCTCTTCCTGGATACCCTCCTCTTCCTGGATACCCTCCTTCTTCCTGCACCCCCTCCTTCTTCCTGCACCCCCTCCTTCTCCTGGATAAACCCCTTACCTTTCATGCTCATCTCGAGCATGCACATCAGCTCCTGCTTTCAGGAGATCTTCTAATATCTCCTTGTGTTCTTCAGTGATAGCAAGAGTTAGTGGGGTACTGCCCTTCTGAAAAGTCAGAGAAATGCATCATGTAAATAATCAAAGTAAAAAACCAAAATCTGTAAAAGAACTTTTGATGCAACTTTCTGAAAGGACTTCTTGAAAAAATATAAACATTTACCTTATTCTTGACATCCAGTTTGGCACCATGCCTGAGTAACAGCTCCACGAGGTTTTCACTACGACCCAGGATGGCCAACTGGAGGGCAGTGTTGCCATCGATGTCTGCAAGATTTGGGTCGGCACCCTGCTCTAGCAGAAAAGTCACACAGGCTTGTTCTCTGAGCTGTACTGCCTGGGAATAACACACACACAAAGAAAAAAAAAAAAAAATAAAGACTTCCAGAATTCACATTTCACTCCATCACAGCTTGCCCAGCTTCTGACCACTGGGAAAGAAGAGCACCTGCAAAGATGATCTGACAGGTACCTGTTCCACTCCAAATCCCACAGGCATGTTTCCTGCGTACAGAGTCCTGCCAGACACCTCTCCTTTCATGCACAGTCAATAAGCACCTCCTCCAAGAGCAGAACGTCTCCCACTCACCTTCATCAGGGGTGTTCTCCCAAAATTATCAACAGCATCCAACTGGCTGCCGTGCTTTATGAGGAATCTGGCAACCTCGGTGTGGCCGTTGGCACACGCCAGATGGAGAGGTGTCCTGAGAATCAAACATGGGAGCTTAACACTGGAAAAACACTGGTTCTTTGGAAAGAACCAAAGCTGTGGCACCACCCAGCCCAGGGCAGGAGAGACCTGGGCATGCCTGAGAACCCTGCAGGGAGAGCAGGGCCAAGCAGCAGCCCAGCACCTCCAGGAGCACTGGCGCCCACCCAGCAGCTCCCAGCACTGGAAAGTTCCCCCTCCCAGCTGACAGGGCACATCTTGCTTTACAAGCAATCAGCTCCAAGGGGATCCCACACAAGCCCTGCAGGGGGGATGCTCCCACATGCCACTCGAGCATGCTGCCCACAGCCCCTCACCGATTCTCCCTGTCGCGGCAGTCGATGCCCCAAATCTTGATCCACGAGTGCCAGAACCTGAGCCAGGACAGGTGACCGTGGGCGGCAGCATGGTGAAGCTTGTTCAGATCTTTCTCCTGAAGCTGAGGGCCGCTGGTGCTGACAGCTTCACCACCGGGCCACACAGGATTGTAACGGGGCATAGCCCTGTAGCGACGGTGACGCTTCCTGCTGAAGAGCCCCATCCCAGGAGCTCTGCGGGGTGCAGGGCACGGCCCCGCAGGAGCAGCAGGAGGCCCCCGGCAGAGACAGAAGGGTGGGGTAAGGGTTGGGTGGGGAAGAGCTGGAAGGGTGGGGGTTAAGGATAAGGGAAGGGCAAAGGCAGGGACAGGGGAGGGAGCAGACAGACAGGGACGAGGTGGATGCAAGGGGGAGAAAGGAGCAAACCAATGGCAAGGACCAGGAGCAGCCGGAGAGACACAGCCCAGCGCAGCTCAGCACAGGAGCCACAACGGCAGAGTCGCCTCTAACGGCAGAGTCGCCTCTAACGGCAGTTGCCAGGGGCAAGGCAACGGTGGGCGGGGCTGAACCACCTGCGGAGGTGGGGCAGGGGGGGAGGGAAGGAGCCAAACCTGTTCACTGGGGGGAGGGGGCTGAAGGAAAGGAAAAGTTTCCTTTAATCCTTAAACCTTGCATTGGTTTAAGCCTCAGCATTCATTCATTGCCACTGCAGGTGACAATGGTCCCTTAAGTATCTGGGAGAAGGTGAGGCACTCTCCCCCACCTCCATGAGTCATGCAAAGTGGAAAATTCTCCCCCTGAGGAGAGTCTTTTTTATAACCAATTAAAAGGAGGAGCTAGAGAGGGTGAAAAATCATGCTTCTTTTGTGGCTGGTGCACAACTGGCTGTACTGGGGATTCTCAGGGCTATGTAGTTGCGCTCTTTTTATTGGTGTGTGGTGGCTTTTGGTATCAAATACTGTGATGAGAGCTGCAAGTCATCAGCTTATCCCATCCCATCTTTTCACAATCACTTCTTGTCTCTCACATCTTTAAATGGCAAACTAGCTTGCTCTGACTGCACAAAGCTCACTGCAAAAGTTCTACAGCCACTGTACAAGTGCAGCTTGTTTCCCTAGACAAGTCTAACCCATAACTAGAGGGAAACGGACATCTAGAATTCTCCTGGCCTACCAGGAATTCTGTTCTCCTTGGTAGGACAACTCTGGGCAAAATGTTAACACAAATGTTAACCCTCACCATGCTACAGGTGCCACACCCAGATACACAGAAAAACATCTTACATCCCCCAAAATTCAGCCCCCAAATGGGAGCCCTAATAAGAGACCCCAAAACAGTTCCCAACTGAGAGACCCCCAAAGCAGTGTCACCCAAACCAGAGATCCCCAAAACACTCCCCCAAATCAGGAACTCCAAAAAAGGGGATCCTGAAATAAACCCCCAGAAGAGAGACCCCTAAACCAGGGATCACCAACTGGGAGACCCCCAAAACACCCCTCCCCCCCCCCACCCTGGGGGCCCAAATATACCAGGGGCATCTCCAGGACCTGGGTTAAAACCAAAGGCGGGACCTGGGGCTACCTGAACCTGGCAGGAGAATTCCATGCAATGGGTTGGAGGAACCTTGAAGATCATGGGAAGGGACGCCTCCCACCAGCCTCTTCCTCCTCTCCCTCTCCCTCTCCCTCTCCCTCTCCCTCTCCCTCTCCCTCTCCCTCTCCCTCTCCCTCTCCCTCCTCTCCCTCCTCTCCCTCCTCCTCCTCTTCCTCCTCCTGTTCCTCCTCCTCCTGTTCCTCCTGCTCCTGATGATGGAGTCATCACTGATGCCACCTACTGAGGCTGTTCTTCCTTTTCTTTTTTCACTTGGGCACTGAATTCCTCCTCCTCCTCTTCCCTGCAGCTCCCGTGGCTGTGGAGTTCAGTGTCCAGCTGGAAGGATCTGCTCCAACCCCTCTTCCCCTCTTGTGGAGCATCCCCACAGCCAGGAAATCCACCCTGGCTTCTCCCTGCTTGGTGTGCAGCCCACAGGGATGTGGTTCTTTGTGGAGCATCCCCGCAGCCACCTCCTGCCAAGACAACAGTGGAAAAGTCCTGCTCATCCCTCCAGCAAGGACCAGGAGAGTGGGCAACCCCCAGGACCTGGGTGAGACCTGGCTCAGGGCCTCCCAAAAATGCTCTCCTGGAGATGGGCTGCAAAGGCAGAGAGATGGGATGGATCCCAACATGTTCCCCCGAGGACACCCAGCTTCCACAAACCATTCTAGGATTCTCCAACTCATAGAATCATAGAATCATAGAATCATAGAATCATAGAATCCTAGGGGTTAGGAGGGACCTCGAAAGATCATCTAGTCCAACCCCCCCTGCCAGAGCAGGGCCACCTAGAGTACATCATGCAGGAACGTGTCCAAGCGGGTTTTGAATGTCTCCAGTGAAGGAGACTCCACGACCCCCCTGGGCAGCCTGTTCCAGGGCTCTGTCACACTTACAGTAAAAAAATTTTTTCGAATATTCAACTTGAACCTCCTATGCTCCAATTTACATCCATTACCCCTTGTCCTATCACTGGTCACCACTGAGAAAAGCCTAACTCCATCTCCCTGACACTCACCCCTTACATATTTGAAAACATTGATGAGGTCACCCTCAGTCTCCTTTTCTCCAAACTAAAGAGACCCAGCTCCCTCAGCCTTTCCTCATAAGGGAGATGTTCCACTCCCTTAATCATCTTAGTAGCTCTGCGCTGGACTCTTTCAAGCACTTCCCTGTCCTTCTTGAACTGAGGGGCCCAGAACTGGACACAATACTCCAGGTGCGGCCTCACCAATGCAGAATAGAGGAGGAGGAGAACCTCTCTTGACCTACTAACCACACCCTTTCTAATGCACCCCAGGATGCCATTGGCCTTCTTGGCCACAAGGGCACATTGCTGGCTCATGGTCATCCTCTTGTCTACCAGGACCCCCAGGTCTCTTTCACCTACACTGCTCTCCAGCAGGTCAGCCCCCAACCTATACTGGGACATTGTGTTGTTCTTCCCCAAATGCAAAATTCTACACTTCCCCTTGTTGAACTTCATCATGTTTCTCTCTGCCCAACTCTCCAGCCTGTCTAAGTCTCTCTGAATGGCAGCACGGCCTTCCGGTGTGTCAGCCACTCCTCCCAGCTTAGTGTCATCAGCAAACTTGCTGAGGGTACATTCTAGACCCTCATCCAAGTCGTTGATGAAGATATTGAACAACACCAGTCCCAGTACCGACCCCTGAGGGACTCCACTAGTCACACACCTCCAACCAGATTCTGCCCCATTGACTACAACTCTCTGACTCCTTCCTTTCAACCAGTTCCTGATCCACCCCACTACCTGATCACCAAACCCATACTTGATCAACTTATCTACAAGGATGCTGTGAGAGACGGTGTCAAATGCTTTACTGAAATCAAGATAAACCACATCTACCGCTCTTCCATCATCTATCCACCTAGTAATTTCCTCATAGAAGGCTATGAGGTTAGTCAAACATGATTTACCCTTGATAAAACCATGCTGACTGCTCGTGATGACCCCCATGTCCTTGATATGCCTGGAGATAGTGACAAGAACAAGTTGTTCCATCACCTTTCCAGGGATGGAGGTGAGGCTGACCGGTCTATAGTTACCCGGGTCCTCCTTCTTGCCCTTCTTGTAGACTGGGGTGACATTTGCTATTCTCCAGTCCTCAGGCACCTCTCCTGTTACCCATGACTTACTGAAGATGATGGAGAGTGGCCTAGCAATGACCTCCGCCAGCTCCCTCAGCACCCTTGGATGCATTCCATCTGGACCCATCGACTTATGGATGTCCAGATTACTCAGCTGATCCCTAACCCAATCCTCATCTACTACGTCAAATTCCTTATCTATCTTGACTACTTCTGGGGCTAAATGAATCTGGGGCTCATGTGGAAACCCTGCAGGAGTAAAGACAGAGGCAAAGAAGGCGTTCAGCACCTCTGCCTTCTTTATATCCTCTGTCACCAGGGCTCCCATCTCATCCCTTAGTGGGCCAATATTGCCTCTAGCATTAGTTTTACTAGCTATGTATTTGAAAAAGCCCTTTCTATTATCCTTAACCTGACTTGCAAGGTTAAGTTCCAAGGAGGCCTTAGCTTTCCTAATTGCCTCCCTACATCCTCTGACGACAGTCCTGTATTCCTCCCAAGTGACCAGTCCCCCCTTCCATGATCTGTAGATTTTCCTTTTCCACTTCAGTTTTCCCAGCAGTTCCTTTTTTAACCATGCTGGTCTCCTAGCTCCCTTACTAGATTTCCTAACCATAGGGATGCTCTGATCCTGTGCTTGCAAATAGTGGTCCTTGAATATTGACCAGCTATCTTGAGCCCCTTTATCTTCTAACACCCTGTCCCATGGGATTTCTCTTAACAGTTGATTGAGGAGGCCAAAGTTTGCCCTGTGGAAGTCCAGGGTTTTGGTCCTACTGGGTATTCTGTTCCTTCCACACAGGATCCTGAACTCTACCATCTCATGATCACTGCAGCCAAGGCTGCCATTGACCACCACTTCTTCGACAAGGCCCTCCTTGTTGGTTAGTATAAGATCCAGCAGCGCTCCTCTTCTAGTCGGCTTGTCCACCATCTGCATTAAGAAGTTATCATCAATGCACTGGAGGAACCTCCTAGACTGTGAAAGGCTGGCTGTGTGAGTCAACCAGCAGATATCAGGGTAGTTAAAATCCCCCATGAGGACTAGGGACTGAAGTTGTGAGGCTGCTTTCAGCTGCCTGTAGAAGGCCTCATCAACCTCTTCGCCTTGATCAGGAGGTCTGTAGTAGACCCCCACAACTGTGTCACCCACACCAGCCTGCCCTTTAATTCTTACCCACAGACTTTCAACTTGCCCCTCATCAGCCCCTGCACAAAACTCAACACATTCTAGTTGCTCTCTCACATAAAGAGCAACTCCACCACCCCACTTCCCCGCCCTATCTTTCCGAAAAAGTACATAACCATCCATGGCCACATTCCGGTCATGTGACCTATCCCACCATGTCTCTGTTATCGCCACCAGATCATAACCCTTAGCCCGTACACTGACCTCTAACTCTTCTTGCTTATTCCCCATGCTGCGTGCATTAGCATACAGACATTTCAGGAAACAAACAGAGCACACTGGTGGGACTAAATCCTTCCTAGACCAACTGCCTTCGGGCCCTGGTTTGTTCTTCTTGTGTTTGTCCCTAACAGACCCAGTTTTCTCCCCTTCCCCCTTCACATCTAGTTTAAAGCTCTCTCAATGAGCCCTGCTAAGTCCTGCCCCAAAAGCCTCTTCCCCCTCTGGGACAGGTGCATCCCACCTGTCACCACCAGGCCAGGTGTCTCATATAGCATCCCATGATCAAAAACACCAAAACCCTGTCTTTGGCACCAGTCTCTTAGCCACTCATTGACCTGTAGACTCTTCCTATATACCTCCCCACCCATTCTTACAGGAGGGATGGAGGCAAACACTACTTGCGCTCCAGACCCCCTAACTAGCCGTCCCAGGGCCCTGAAGTCTCTCTTCATTGCCCTTACATTTCTTGTGATGATTTCATCACTGCCAACCTGAAAAATCAGCAGTGGATAGTAATCAGAGGGACCCACAAGATTAGGGAGTTTCCTTTTAACATCTCTAATCCGAGCCCCAGGGAGGCAGCAGACCTCCCTGTGGGATGGGTCCGGTCGACAGATGGGCCCTTCTGTCCCCCTCAGAAGAGAGTCACCCACCACAACTACTCTCCTTTCCTTCCTGATTGAAGAAGTCCTAAGGACACGGGGTGACTGACGAGTCCTAGGTGGTTCACTAGGTGAGTCTACCTCTGTAACTACATTTTCATGTCCCTGAATTTCCAAGGCCTCATACCTATTCTTCAAGGGCAATTGGGAGGGAGGAGGGGGTCGGGAGGATTTTTTCTTGCCCTTCCGAGGCCGGACCTCCTTCCATTCATTCATGTCTCTTAAGGCCTCTCCTTCTGTCTGGTGGCAGGAGGGGTGGGGATCCATCATCTCCTCAACCTCTCCCGTCTGCCCCTGCCTCAGGGTGTGATTCCACCAGTCTATTTCCCTCTCACATTCTCTAATGGATCTCAGTCTCTCAACCTCTTCTGTCAGTTTAACCACCTGCTTGAGGAGATCATTTACTTGCTCACAACGCACACATTCGGTGTCACCGGTTCCATTTGATACCAGTGCCAGGCACAGGCATTCACTGCAGCCAGAGACTTGCACTGCTGCATGCCTGCTTGGGAGCTCCGTCTGAGTCCCCACATTCTTTTTCACTGTGGTTTTTGTCCGCGTTGTGACCATGATGTATCTATCTACTAGTTGCTCCCTGTCTAGCCACGTGCCTGCCCTCTGGAAGCTAGCTGCCACGCTGCACGTGCTTACTCCTGCTTTCTTTGCCTGCGCGAACTGCCTCGCAAACTGCCGCGTCCCTTCCTGTTTGCCTGCTCCTGTTCGCCGCGCTCCGGGTCGCTGGCGCTCCCAGAAACCTCTTAAATACCTTCTCTCCGGTGTGTTGGCCGCGCCCTTCACAGCCCTTAACAGCTGATTGGCCTCACCAAAGACCCTCCAGCTGAAAGTTGGGCAGCAGCAGGCTCCCAGCAGCCTTATCCAACCATTCCATCATTCCATGACTCACCACCATGGGTTGGATGCCTACAGTGATGGTGACCATGGTGACCCATGGCTGCTGCCCGGTGCTACAGACCACCAGAGACTCTGGTGGCTGCCACAGACCTGAAGGGTTCTAGAACGTGGGCACTGGGCCTGTGTGGCAAAGAGGTCATGATGTGGCACCCAGGTGACACCTGAGACATCATGGATACAGAGCTAGAAAATCCCAAGGAGAGGGCCAGAGGATGCCAGCGTGGCTGAGCTGACCTGCGGGCTACCTCACCTCCTTCCTTGGCTATTCGCCCACCTCTTTTCTTTTGTTCCTTCCGACCATTGGTCCTTTCCTGCCTGCTTCTCCTCAGCTTCCTTCCTCAGACAGAGGTGGTTCTGATTGGACTGCCAGGACAGAGGAGAGAGGAGCTCGAGTCAGGATACAAGGAGAGGTCTCTCCCTTCCCAGCTCCTGCAACTTTTCCAAACTGGCCGGAGCTGTGGGAAGGATTCCTCCTCTTTGCTCCTTCTGCTAAGGCCACAGGTGAGCAGCTCTGCAGACCAAGTGGCAAACAAGGTGACCTTTCCAAAGGTCCTGGGGCACCGCTGTCAGGTGGAGTCCTGTGACAGGGACAGCTCTACAGCACCTCTAGGCACTGCTCCAACACTCCTGAGGACGGATGCTGTCCTGTGCCTTTTGACGGGGGCATTTTGGAATCCTTGGGATGAGCTACAATGGTTTCTTTGCCTTCAGGTGAGGGGCTTGGTGTTGATCTTCTCCTTCTGGAGAGCGTGCTGACAGCCTGAGATTTTCCCTCTGTTCCTGAGGAGCTGAGAGTTGTGCTGGGGAACGACTCTGGTGAGTCCCAGCTTCACCAGCAGCTTGGGCTGCAGTGGGGTCCCTTTTGTGCTGGGGGTGGCTTCTTGTCAGCAAGTGACACCAGTCCAAGTGTGGGCTGCTTGGACTTTTGGCCAAGCAAGCAGGGGCACAGTCTTAGTTTCCCCAAAGTAATTCTTGAGCAGCCAACTTCAACAGCAGCTGCCCCTGATTTTTCTGGCTTGGGTGCTCTGGGTGTTCCCGTAGAGACCTTGGCTTCTCAAAGAGGTTTTGAAGCACTCAAGTGGTCTCTCTTTCTAAAATGTCATTTCCCTGCAGTGGTTGCTGTGAGAACGGCTTCACAAGGAAACACAGATGGGCAGCACAGCCCAAGAGCTGGAGCAGGACTCCAGAAGAGGGGCAACAGCTGCTTCCTCAAGGCTGTCCTGCAGTGTCTGACCTACACCCCCTCTCTGGCACGCTACCTGTCCTCTCAGGAGCACAGCCAGGCCTGTGAGTACTTGTGGGAACATCTCAGTCTGCTGGACACTTCCTAAGAGTTCTCAGGATGCGGAGTTGGATGGAGCAGACGAGCAGCACTTTGTCAACCTCCCACCCTGCTTGGGCTCCTGGGAACACTCAAGCCTAGAAAGCCACTTGTCACATCTGACGGAGACCCAAGAAGAACCTCTTCCTAGCCCCGGGCTTTGGTCTCCGCTCCTGCAAGTGAAACCCTCTTTGCTCCTGGCACAGAAAACTTCTTTCAGCTCAGCATCCCTCTGCAGGAAGTTTTCCAGGCACTAAAAAGTGTCAGATTTGTTGGGACACGGGTCCTTGGGGAGCAGAGGTGTTCAGACTGTTGTTACCCCCTCAAGATCTGCAGGAGGTTTCTCACTGCTAACCTGAGAAGTTCAGCACCAAGTCCTGAATTGCTGCTCCAGTACCAATCACTTCTGAAGCAGCTCTAACTCCTTTGTATGAGGCCAAAATCTCTTTTTCCGTGGCTGTGTAGTCGGCCTCAGAGCCTTTGGAGTTCCCACCCCAAAATCCTAGAGGTCAACCTCTGAAGCTCTCCTGGAGCTTTCTTTCTGCCAGAGGCTCCATGTAGGAGCCCCATTCCCAGTTCCAGTGTAGAGCACATTTTTAATGTCTGCCCCTATTGGAATTGGTCCAAGGGCCATTGCCTGCACAATCTCCTGTTGAATACTTTCCAGTTTGTTGTTCTGAGCCCCCATGGGGTTGTTGTGGCCAAAGTGCAGGACCCAGCACTTGAACTGTTGAACCTCATCCCGCTGGAATCATCCCAACTCTCCAGTCTGTCCAGGTCCCTCTGCAGAGCCCTCCTGCCTTCCACCTGATCCACACTCCCCCCATCTTGGGGTCATCTGAGAATTTGCTAATGGTGAACTCAATCCCCTCACCTCAATCATCAATGAAGATACTAAACAGCACTGGGCCCAGCACTGATCCCTGGGGGACACCAATTGGATCAGCACCATTCAGCACCACTCTCTGGGGGCTTCCAGCTGTTCCTAACCCAGCACAGAGTGCTCCTGTCTGAGCTCTGGGCTGACAGCTTTTCCAGGAGAATGCTATGGGAATGGTGTCCAAGGCTTTCCTGAAGTCCAGGCAGACTCCATCCACAGCCTTCCCCTGATGATAAAAGGAGCTCAGGTTGGTCAGACAGGACCTGCCCTTCCTCACCTCATGCTGGGTCTCATCCCCTGTTCCTCCTGGAGCTGCTGTGGCATTTCCTTCCCAACCTCTTTGCCACAATCCCCTGGGAAAAAACCCTCCTCTCCTGGACTGTCCCCACCTGGGATGAAGTAGCCTCAGCTGAAACCCACCTGAGAACATCACACCCTAACCCTAACCCCTCCCTGCTCCTTGTTCCTAACCGGGCATCTAGATCTGCTCCTGCAAATATTTTTTTTATTTCTATTTTTTTCTACAAATTCTTCCTGGCAATTTCCCTCCCCCAGCTTCCAGGAGACACCTCAGAAATTTACCTGGACCTTGGAATTCCCTCCCACCCATGACCTTCTCGGGCTCCTGGCTCACGTGCCAGACAAATAAACAAAAAAAATAAAAAATCAAAAAAAAAAAACCACCAAAAAAACCCAAAGCTCCTCAACTTTTCAGTCCTTTTTACCTATCCCTCTCTACTTGGAAACACAGCCCCCAGGTACACACTCAGCCTCTTTAACAGCAGCAGCACAGTCAAGCTCAGCCTTCACAAAGTACCTACAAAATGCTCCAAGCTTCTGCTTTGAAGGCATCAGAGCAGGGCAAGGGTGGGAAGGAAATTCCTAAATTCCAAGGTCCCAGAAGCATTCTGAGGTAGCTCCTGGAAGATGGGAGGGGTTAATTGCCAGGAAGAATGCAGGGTGGAAAAAACAAACAAACAAAAAACACAGCAGGGAGAAGCTGCCCCAAGCTTCCGATTTAAAGCCCAATTAGGAAAACTTCTGCTGGCCCTAACCCTCACATGGAACCCTACCCACAGCACCACCACCAATCAGGTTACTATTTTCCTTTTGCACCAAAACCCACAAACATTTGACCCCTCGGTTGCTCTCTTGGCTTCTTAATACAAAATTTCTCACTTCACCTCATAACACAATTAAAACCAGTCTGGATTCATATACTTTTGAGGCAACATTATTATCAACTCTTTAGGAACATTTTAACAACTGTGAATATTTATAAAATAATCCACTTTCCTCTTCGTAGTGTGAAATACGCAAACACATAGATGCGTGTGGATATGGCACAATGTTGAATCAGGGGAATGAGATGCAACCTTTCCTTGTATAACCACAACAGGAAACAAGACATGCACAGTTCCTGTACCCTAAAAAAGGCTCCAGTGTACATCCTGTTGTGCTAATCTAAGATGGTTTTACTGCTGACTGCAGAGTGTTGCACAGGAAAGAGAGAGGGAGGTCATGTGTGGAATCGAAGGGTAACAAGAGGGGAAACTGAGGCAGACACTGACTTCATCCAAGGACCACCAGATGGGGGTCAAAAAGACCCTCAGAGATAAAGTGGGCATGCGCCTTTGAAAGCCTGCCTCTTCCAAGAACTAACAAACATAATCCAGCCTATTCCTAGAATAGTCATGAGTATGTATTAGAATAGATATGAACATGTATTAAAGTATGGAATATAATCCAAAAGATTAAACTTTTAATTTTAATTTAATTTAATACGGAGACTCCCCACGCACTCAGCACTGTTTGCTTTGCCTTTATTCAGCAAAATAAAACTAAGCCTCATTTGCTACTACCAGAGACTCAGCCATTTATCATAATGAGATGATTTTGCTGTGGGTTTTTTTTCAGAATCTACATGTTCTACACACTCAAAGCACAGAACTTTGATAGATTTTCTTAGTTACACAAAATCCTTAGGGGTTTTTAACATAGAAACAAGAAAATAATAGTCATGCTGTGGCCAGATAAGTTATTCCTAGATTTCCTAATAGTGAAAGGACAGTTGCTTTCTTTTGTGCTACACTGGGCCCTCTTCAGGAAAATTGTTTTCTCAAACCTCCCTGGCCAAGCAATCAGAGTACTGATAACAAAGGCAACCCTTCAGAATTGCAGCCACCAAGCCAAGAAAAAGCTTTTCCCTTTTCCTTTCCAAAAAAAAGTTGTTTTGTTTTTTTTTTAAACAAAGCACAGGCTTGAGCCAACACAACAAAAAGGAACGTCTGTAATGGTGTTTGTTCCAAAGTCACCAAAAACAAACACCCACATGGAGATTTCTGCCATTTAAGAGCTGACACACCAGGGCTGCTCTGGGGGTTGGGCTCTTCTCCCAAGTAGCTGCCAGTAAGACAACAGGGGATGAACTTAAGCTCTGCCAGGGGAGGGTTAGGTTGGATATTAAGAAAAAATTCTTTACAGAGAGGGTGACCAGACATTGGAATGGGCTGTCCAGGGAGGTGGTGGATTCTCTGTCCCTGAAGGTTTTTAAAAAAAAGACTGGATATGGCACTCAGTGCCATGGTCTGGTAACCACAGTGGTCGTGGATCAAGGGTTGAACTTGATGATCTCAGAGATCCTTTCCAACCCAGATGATTCTGTGACTCTGTGAAATATATTCTTGCAAGAGTGCACAACTCTTTTTAGAGAGAGGTTGCTATTTTGCAGCAGAGAAGAACATCAAGAGATCTATCAGAAGGATTTAACAAGCCACAAAACAGCAACAGTCTTGTACAATGAAGATGAAGATCACAATCTGAAATTTCCATGCAGTTCAACTACCTTCCACCCAGTAAACCAATGATGCTGATGACCCTTGATTTCAACACTAGATTATCCACAGGCAAGTGACTTTTCTGGTACACACTACTGATTCTGTACTACATTTCAGAACTTCACACCTGTGTCAAAACACCCCGGTGTTCCCACAGCTTCAGGGGCCAAAGAGTTAAACTTCTGCCTGAATGCTCCCACCAAAAGTATTTAATATACTCAGCAATGCAAACTCCCTAGAAGACAGTAGTGAAAGAGTAAGGTGTGAGGAAGTCTCTCTAAATTCACTTAAGAAACACCTCACTAACAGCAATGGTCGCAGGCTTAGGGAAGGCTGACAGGAGACACGATTCTTAACTTAGTTGCCTGCCACCAGTGTCCAACCATTCTCCAGAGTTCAGTATCTGCCACCATCTTACCCTAGAGATCAGCCACTATCCACCCACGTTAACTACACCAGGCCTGCATCTCTCCTAAGGAAGGAACTCTCTGTTCTTGTTAACTAAGCCAGACTAATGCATGTGTAGCAGGAAGAACCTGCACCAGTCAGCAACAGCCCAGCTCCAGTCCTAGCAGCACAGAGACTACAGCCCCACCTCCTGAGCACCCAACCCATCCATTCTACTCCAACTGCTGCTTCCAGAGCCCACTGGGCACTGAGCACAGAGCTTTGAAGGCACTGAAGCTACATGCCCTGAATCCAGGTGTTCTTCCAGATACAAGGACATCAAGTTCTTTATACACCCATGTGAGGCTTTGTTATCTGAAAAACTGCAGGAAAAAACCTTACAAAAATTTCCTGCATCCTCCACAAATACTACACGTCACTTTTCCTACGCTCTGTATCTGTACTTCATGAATTTTATAAAGTTTGCAAACAAAGCAAACAATGTATGGCTGCAGTGTGATACAATCCACACCAGCTTGAACTCTTTTTAGTCATTTAAGCTGACTGATCATTCAACACTAAATGAAACTACAATCCTCAAGGAGCTTTCAGAAAGACCCATTTTCCTTCCTATTAATCCCCTGTTCTTGATTCTAGACTCTTACATTTGTTTAAAAGCTCAATCTCTTCAAACACCAACATTTTTGAGATTGGCAACCATTATTTATTACATGCACACCAAACCTCAATTAATACATTAAATTTAGCAAAAGAGACATGTGGTCAGATAGGGTCTGGCGGACGGAAGATCTCGCGGTGTACGGAAAGCTAGGCCAAGCCCCCTCCCCACCTAGAAGACAATAGCCTGAGAAATGCAGACGGAAGTGACATTGCACACCTTGAGCTATTTAAACCTGTGTAACCCCCAATAAAACGCCATTTGCCATCCATCACATTGATGTCTGTGTGCTTTTGGCCCGGGTGATCTGGGTGTGATCACCGT
Organism: Archilochus colubris; assembly: GCA_023079485.1. Lineage (NCBI taxonomy): Eukaryota > Metazoa > Chordata > Aves > Apodiformes > Trochilidae > Archilochus > Archilochus colubris. Next base: position 47,554 of record JALBCY010000039.1, read on the forward strand.
GTCGCACTTGAACCGGGCCGCCTTTGCCTTCCACGAAGGCAACAGATACAATCTGTGAGAAACAAAACAAAACATTCTAAAAAAAGGGAGAGCTGGAAGAGGAGCAAGTAGAACTGGCTAGGCACAGCTTAAGTTAAGCCAGTTGTGTCTGCAAGGAAAAAAAGGAGCACTGGCCCATATTGCTGTCTTTCCTAAACGGGCAGGAACTGCTTCAGCTCCATCTCATGCAACTTCTTCAGTCCAGTGACATCTGCAAGCAAACCTCTGATCAAAGCCAGGCCAAGAGCACTATTTCAAAACTGGATGGTAATGACTACACCTGAATCATCTGGACCTTAGAATCATAGAATCATAGAATCATAGAATCATAGAATAGGCTGGGTTGGAAGGGACCTTAGAGATCATCGAGTCCAACCCTTGATCAACTACCGCCACAGTCACTAGACTATGGCACTGAGTGCCACATCGAGTCCCTTTTTAAATGTCTCCAGGGACGAAGAGTCCACCACCTCCCCAGGCAGCCCATTCCAATGTCTGATCACCCTTTCCGTGAAAAAATTCTTTCTAATATCCAATCTGAACTTCCCCCAGCACAATTTAAGACCATGCCCTCTTGTCTTACTGAGAGTTGCCTGGGAAAAGAGACCAACCCCCACCTGGCTCCATCCTCCTTTCAGGTAGTTGTAGAGAGCAATGAGGTCTCCCCTGAGCCTCCTCTTCTTCAGGCTGAACAGCCCCAGCTCCCTCAGCCTCTCCTCATAGGATCTGTGTTCGAGTCCCTTCACCAGCTTGGTTGCCCTCCTTTGGACCTGTTCAAGGACCTCAATATCCTTCTTGAACTGAGGGGCCCAGAACTGAACACAGTATGAACACCTTGAATGGAATCAAAAGCTAAATACACCACATGTAAATATCTATTTATGAAACAGAGTTACTCTCATCGAGTATTTTATTGAAAAAATTACAATGAAAATAAGACTTTTTTTGGACGTTTATTAACTAAAAATCAAGGAAGACACTTCTCTTCCCCTTCAACAAAGAGCATTGGAATTTCCTCCGCTGGTTAACAATTTCTGACCAAATTTACCCTACAAACCTTTACAAATCATTATCAATAGATAGCAGAGAGGAAGAACTTCTCCTCAATTTGGGTAACAAAGGCAAGACAAAGGAAAGAGATCAAATATCTGCACGAATAGAAATGTCAGTCCTGGTAGTACAGAAATATACAGACATGAAAAGGAACAGAAACACCAACACACAGTGCTGCCATGCAGTCACTTTCCATATTTACATTTACTCAAGTCTGAGCCACAACCAGAGAATATTTACAATCATTTAGGTGCCCAGATCAGTGCTCAAAAAATGTACTGGATTATTTCACTATCATCCAACTAGAATATCCAGCACAGCAAGAGCAAAACCTAAAAATTCAACAATACCAACCTCCCACTGTGATGTCAACACAGGACCTCTTGCCAGTATTAAAAGAACAGTAGAACAGCCCAGAACAATCCAACTTCCATTTAAATCAAAGATCAGTGGCTCTACACTTTTAGAGAAATTCTCAGACACATTCAGCATGTGGTATTTCTAACACATTAATTTTCAGGCTTTTAAGAAGAAGTGCCGTTTCATGCCCAGTGCTGTTTCAGTAGCAATTGAACTTGTCAATAGCAATTTCATCTTCCTCTCTGACAGAGAAACTGAAGCAGGCTTTGTCTCTGGCAACACTGAAATGATGGCACTGCTGAAAGCAAAGGCAGAGCTCTGGCTTTGCATCACTCCTTCCCTTTGGTGCCACCTCAGAAAGGCCACGCTGCAGGAAGCAGGTGGTTTATCACAGCTTAGTGTTGATGTCACATCCAGATAGGGCTTTAGACAGCTGAGGGAAAAGGACACGAGTGATCTAAAGAAAAAACTACCAAAAATGGTGGGGAAACAGCTCTTAAATACATGACAAAAAGAAAGAAAAATTGAATTAATGAACTATTTTCATATTTGCAGCCTTTAAAAGCCTTCAGTAATTACTACCCTTCTTTCACCTGTAAGAAATGATGTTACTTCCGTTTGTTCAGGTCTCCATTCCCTGCTGTCTATATCTAAACAATTTACATTTTTTATACAACCCCAAACTTGGATTCTAGCACATACTTCAGTTCACTATTCCATTTTGGTTGCTTTATTGCTTGTTTTTCTTACCTTGTAGTTTCTGTCACTTTCCAAATTCCATCAATCCCCATGGCCATGAGATCCTTCCTTCCCCTCTCCTTCTCCACAGAGGAATCTCTTCATTATCACCTTCCTTTTGTAGATCAACACTTCATAATCCAGTCCCAGCTCCATACATGGGGTAGAAAAATGTCAAGCACTGTTTTCCAGAGGTTCCTCTTGGTGGCCTTGAAACAAGGGGTGCTCTCTGTCCACAGACCATGTTGGATGCCTCTGTATTCACGGGAGCCCTACAAAGATACACAAACAAGTATGAGCAAAGTAGAATGCATTCTCTCAGCATCCTCATTATGCTGGACATGGTCATTACTTTAAAAATTACGATTGAAACAATTTTCAGAAAGATTTTTATGGCATAGACTGTTATACTTGTGAGATTGCAACAGTTGTGCAGAGTAATCATGGTGATCAGTGTTCACTCCAGTTGAGTAACAACTGTTCTGAACAGAACAGTACAAACTCTCTCCTGGGTCTAGCCTATCATTCCAAACTACTGCTGGTTAACTGGCAGTCTCTCTTCTGAAAGTTCAGGCTGGAGTTTAACTCACCTACCCCAGCAGTGTCATCTCTTTTGAGTCTGGTGTAAGAAGTGGGAGTTGGACCCCTCCATCCCTGGGTCCTCTCCTCTTCTGGGTAAACACACACTCATCTTTTTCAAAAGTACACTCCCCAGGACAGTGACCAGTGACAGGTCTAGAAGAAGAGAACATTGTTTAAAACCACAAATATATCAGGTAGATCCATGGAGAAACGACACAAGCAATGGCTTGCATTCACTCCCCTGCTGAAACCACTCATGTCTACCTGGCAATATTGACAGCAGTCACAAGCATGTAAAAGCTGCCTTCAAATTGAGATAAGAAATTGAAATGCATTTTCTTCACAGATTTGGGGAATCTGTGCACTACTCTGCCTTACCAACAGCACTCCCTTTCTTTAATACATCTCCTGGAGTTTCTGATGCTGTCACAGTGTTGTCCCCAAAGTGGGTCCATTACCTGGTGTGCCATAAGCACACACAGAGTCCAGATCTTTGACTTAATATCCATTTCTGCACAGAAAGGGGAGCAGGGTTCTACTCCACAAAGCAAGATGTATTTCCTGAATCACAAGTGATACTTTTATACCTAAAATGGTGAGAAAGAACTGGCCACCTCTAGGATGTTGTGGAGTCCACAGCCATGCTGCACACTCCTCAGGGTGAGCTGGGGGGGGCACCCATCACACCCACATGGGGGATGAGCTGGGCTTCAGCAGGATTGGTTGGTGTCCCCCCTTGCAGCCTCCACCTTGCGATGAGTTGGGCTCTCTTGAAATGTTTTGGGAGTCCACACTCCAGGGTAATATAGATCACCTGGAATGATTTGGGGCTCACCCATCATGTCCCCTGGCCCCCAGGATGATTTGTGGGTTGCCAATTGCAGCCTAACACCACCAGGATATTTTTGATGTCCCCAGTCAGAGCCCCCAACCCTCGGGATCAGCTGGGGTTTCCAGGGCTGGGGTTGAGCCTCCTCCACTTGAGGCCCCAAACCCCAGGAGGAGTTTGGTTCCCCCAGGATGAGGTAGGGGGAGAAAGATCACAGCTCCTCCACCCTCCAGGTGAGCTGGGGGATCCCCAATTCCATCCCCCTACCCCTGGGATAAGTTGGGGTCCCCCCTCGAATCCATGACCCCCTCCCCCTAGCTTGGTCTGCTCACCCCCAGTTTGGGCAGTATTGGGATAACCACCCCCTTCCCATCACTTCTCTGTACAAGCAGGGGGGGGGCCAGGACCGTGGGGAGGAGGGGGTGATGCTCAGTGATCTTAGAGAGCTTCTGAAACTGTGACAATTCTGTAATTTTTGGTGATCACTGAGATGGTGCCAGTTATGATGGAGAAGATCTCATTTCCAGTAGAAACTCCTCTTGCACTGGGAGCAGCTTTAGGTTTTTTACCAGTATGGAGGCACTGATGGGGCATCAAGGGTGGGGCACTGATGGGTCACCCTTCCAGGTGATGATGGTCAAGCCCTAGGCCCATGCAGCCATTCTCTGCACACAAGTCCCCTGGGGCTGGATATCTGACACACATTTAATAAAGGAAAACAGCCCCATAGATTTGGGCTGTTCATCTTCAGATGGGGGAAGGTGTATGTGTGAGTGAGTGAGGAAGACCTGCTCTCCCATTTCCTTTTTGCACCTCAGCAAAAACATTGCAAGATTTACACTCAAGAAATGAAAAGTTTAGGGATGCAGAAGGCTCCAACCACACATTTCCACTGACTCCCTAGAAATACGCACGACCACACCATCAGTCACACTGCCCTACCTGCTGTAGAGGTGTCAGACCAAAAATGAGGGTTTCAAGACAGAAAACACAACACAATCCAGCACAACAACAACAGAAAAAACAACCTGAAGACACCAGGTACACAAACCAAGAGTCCCTAATCAAACCCTAAAAATGAAAACAAGCTTTCATCCTTCACAAGATAAGAACATTCAGAACACAAGGTAAAGTAAAAATAACTTCATCCCAGGAACCCAGGCCAACAAACCCAGACCCTGTCAGGAACAAGAACATGCTCACCTAAACTCTGGCATATCACAACCTTGCAACCCCATAGCCCCAGCACCTGGAACCCTAGCATCCCATTGCCCCAGCATATTGTAGCCAAAAGATACCGAAAAATGGAATACAAACTCCCTGGAGATCTCTGCCAGGGCCTTCAGGTGGCCCCAGATCTCAGTGATCACAGCTTTGGAGTGGGAGCTGAACAGAGCCACCAGCACACCACCAGCATCCATCTTCCCATCATCTGTCACAGCCTGAAAAAGTGCCTGGCTTCAGCTGCCCAGGGCTGAAAGGCTGAGGCACTCAGAGATACTGCTCCCATTCAGTCCCAGAGTGCCCCAGGAGAGCCCTGACACCCCCAAATCAGCCCTGGGACATGGACACCACAGCCCAGCAGTCCCCAGGGCTCAGGAGGGCTTTGGGGAGCAGGCAGGACATTTGGGGTGCCCCCAGTGCTGGCAGACAGCAGAGATGGAGACCCCAGGGGGAAGCCCAGGGTGCTGGGGCCTGGCCCAGCTGCTCATCACTGCTCTTCTGGGGCTCTGTCCAGCTCCCTGCCCCCAGCTCTTCAGCCCTCCCTCTCTGTCCTTTGCCCAAGTTAAGGCTTTCACTGTCTGTCTCCCTCTCAACACTTCCCAATTCCTCCCTGCCTCTTCTCAGAGCCATTGCTGTTTCTCTCTCTCTTTGTCTCCACATCTTTCTCTTCCTCTCCTCTCCTGGAGTTATTGTCCCTCTCTCTCCTGCAGCCTCTCCCCTTTCCTGCCTCTCCCTCCCCTCTCCCTTCCTCTCCCCTCGCCCTTTCCCCTCTCTCCTGCTCCCTCTCCCACTCCCCTGTCACTCCCCTCTCCTGGGGCCTTTTCTGTCTCTCTCAGGCCCCTGGCCCGCCCCTGGCCCGCTCTCTCTCCATCCCCCCTCTCTCCTCCTTCCCGCCCTTCTCCTCTCTCTCCCTCCCTCTTTGCCCCGTTCCCCCCCAACTCTTTCCCCCTCCTCACCACTCTTTTCCCTGCCTTCTCTCCCTGCCCAGATCCCCTTCCTCCTGCCCCCCCTCCCAGCTGGGCCGGGGCCGGGGCAGCCCCGGGGTCGGGCGGGCTCAGGCAGCAGGAGAGGAGGAGCGCCCCGGGGCATGCTGGGACCTGTAGTCCCGGGGCATGCTGGGAGCTGTAGTCCCGGGGCATGCTGGGAGCTGTAGTCCCGGGGCATGCTGGGAGCTGTAGTCCCGGGGCATGCAGGGGGCTGCCCGGCAGCCATCTTGGTTCCCGGGCCATGCTGGCAGCTGCCGTTTCCCCACACTCCCCATCCCGCAGCCGGGGAAAAACTCCAGGAGGGCGGCGGGGATGAGCCAGCAGCTCCTAAAAGCCCTCAGACTGAAGGAGGAAGCATGCAGAAGGGGGAAGCAAGGCAGGTACCCTGGGTGAGGTGTGTAGAGAGGTGGTCGGAGCAGCTGGGGAGCAGGGCAGGAGAGCCACATCCATCCCAGGTAGAATTGAATCTTGCCAGGGATGGAAAGAGCAAGAAGAAAAGCTTTGAGAGGTACCTAGGTGGGAATAAAAGGACAAGCCAGGAAAATGTAGGCCCTCTCTTGAAGGAAATGTCAGACCTAGCTCCAAAGGATACTGAGAATGCTGAGGATCTCCAGGACTTCTTTGCCTCAGTCTCCTCTGGGAAGTGCTCATTGCCTCATTGCAGAGGCCACAGCAGGGGAAAGCAGGGCCTGGGACAACCAAGGAGCCCCCACTGAGGGAGAAGAAGAGGTTTGTGATCATCCAAAGAACCTGCAGGTGCACAAGTTTATGGGACCTCACAGGGTCCACGCACAAGTCCTGAGGAGCTGGCAGATGCAGTTGCTGAGCCTCTGTCTGTCCTGTAATATATGTGTGTTTGTGAATTCATGTTGACTAATTATTTGAATAATTATAAAGTGTTTACTAACCTGTGGAGGATTGGTTAGCCGAACAAGGCCATACGGACTTGACCAAAGTTGCAGACAACTTAGCAAGGGTCAGAGTGCAAGCTCTCTGACTTGCTGAGGTTGTACAAGATCAGCAGTTTGCAACCTTAGAGTCACAAGTGTCCTTGTCCGTGCTGCTCAAGTGTCCTTGTACGTGCTGCTCAACACATTGTGGTCAGCAAAGCAGGATGAAGAAAAGGCTGTATCAGTGAATAAAAGTAACAGAGAATGAAACTAACTTTCAAATTAATACACCAATCATGAGCTCAGCTTTTGCAATATGTATGAGCTAATTAACAAGAGTATATTAACCTGAACTTGGAATACAATAAATGAGTTTGGTGGATTCTTATATTAAGCGTCTCCTTCTTCCTCATCGCGACAAATGGCGCCCGAACAGGGACATGAAATGGCCCGGACCAGAAACTTATGGTAAGACCAAAAAGAACTCGAATTGCCTAGTTAGTTCCAACATGACAACTAACTGATACAGCAACTGCTTCTTTGACAGTTTCTCACTGAGCAACAGTGTTTGGCTCTACGGGAGGCACGGCCTTACTATACCTCCCGATGGATCGACGCCCCAAAGCACTGTGAGAGCATCAACTGGACCAGTGTCACATTACAGCATTACTAGACAAACTGTGTCTGGTGCCTTTGCCGTTTATAAGCTCAGAGTTCTGTCTTTGAACAATTCTATTAGGCCTTTCCTCTCATACTATAAGGTGTTGATAAAAGACTTATTAATGTCGTTGAAGAAAAGGCTGTATCAGTGAATAAAAGTAACAGAGAATGAAACTAACTTTCAAATTAATACACCAATCATGAGCTCAGCTTTTGCAATATGTATGAGCTAATTAACAAGAGTATATTAACCTGAACTTGGAATACAATAAATGAGTTTGGTGGATTCTTATATTAAGCGTCTCCTTCTTCCTCATCGCGACAAATGGCGCCCGAACAGGGACATGAAATGGCCCGGACCAGGAACTAAGGCCGGCCGGGACCAGGGACAAAACCGAACGGCGAGAGCCCCGGGGACAAAACCAAACGGCGAGAGCCCCAGGGACAAAGCCAAGCGGTGAGAGCCCAAGGACAAACCGAACGGCAAGAGCCCAGAAGCCACGGTCCGATGCAGTAACGGTCGATCTTGATGCAGCACAAGAGGCAGAAGAGCTGGACTCCGTGCCCCGAGCGACCTTATAGAAGAGTCTCAGTCGACGACACCGCCGAAGCCTTGCAGGGCTGCAACAGCGCGCTGACGATTTTGTAAGTATGGAAAGGCAACCGGTACTTTCATTATTCCAGAGCTTTTTAGAAAAGCGGGGAATTAAGGGTTTAGATTTGAAAAAGGAACTGCCAGGATTACTGGCAGCAGGGGTTGCCAAAGGTTGCTTTGCAGACCCCAATACAGTTTTTGAGGAAGGAAAATGGAGGCGTTTTGGGGACAAGTTGTGGGAAGGTACAATAGAGGATGATAAAATTGCTAAGAAATTAGGGAAACGGTGGCGGGTCGTTATCAATGCGTTACAACAACATAAGGCTGAGCAACAGGCTGCTTGTGCAGCGGCACAGCGCCTGGGAGAGCCCAGTCCTCCTGTTGTTGTTACAGAGCCTAATTGCCCATTACCCCCCGCTACCAATGTCATAAATATTCCAACTGAGCCCTTAGGAAAGGGAAGTGATTTGCTGTCTGCCCCTGCTGTGCCTCCTACTCCGGAGGGTCCTTCTACCCCCTTGTCGGGTTCTGCCCCACCACCAAATTTTTTAGATCCTCCTGAGCCTCCTTCAAATCCTTTTTTGGAATCCTCTAAATTGTCAAAAAATCCATTTAGGGATAATGCTCCTGTTCTTCCGCCTGAGGAGCTGCAAATGACTGCCATGAGACGGCAAATGTTGTGGCAAAATATTGCTGCAGACGCTATGCAGGCGGGAGATAGGGACGCAGCCGAGTCTTTAACCAGTGCGTTCCCAGTAGTTTATTCTCAAGTACCTGGTGGTATGCAGGCGAACATTAATAATCTGGACTGGAAAATACTATCTCAGTTACGTGCCACTGTCAGTGAAAACGGAGTGCAGAGTGAGCCTGTTCGGCAAATGTTGGATTATATCTGGGGAGGTAATCTGCTTCTGCCAGAAGATATTAAGAACATCATGAAATTGATTCTTACTCAGCATCAGCAATTGCTATACAATGCATACTGGCAATCATACTGCCAGGAGTCAGTGGCAGTGCAGAGGCAGGCTGGCGATCCTTTGTATGGTATAACACTTGAGGAGTTAATGGGTCTAGGTCCGTGGCGTCGGTCAGAGGCACAAGCACTGTTGGGACTAGATAAGATCAGGGAATCCATGCATTTAGCACGTCTCGCTTTGAGGCGCGTTAAAGCGCCTGGAGGAGTTCTGTCTTATATGGGAATCAAGCAGGGGAGGGAAGAGCCTTTTGGGTCGTTTGTGGACAGAGTTGCTAGCACTCTTCAGGCAGCCGGAGTTCCGGAGTATATGCATGGGGCTTTACTAAAACAATGTGCCATGCAAAATTGTAACTCTGTAGCTCGTAGTGTCATCGTTACACTTCCAGGGACTTGGTCGGTAGAGGAATTACTAGAGCGCACGCAACAAGTACCTCAGGGGCCAAATGCTATGTTAGTAGAGGCAGCTAAGGACTTAGGTGAAAGCCTAAGGGAAAAGGCAAGGGCGACTAGCTCTCAGGTGTTAGCTGCTCTTGCACCCCTGCAAAGCCCGGCTGCATCCGCTCAGCGAAACCGAGCAACAGAATATCGCTGTTTCCGATGCGGCGCCCCTGGACACATGCGACGAGAATGCCAAGCTGGCCCGGTGTGGTGTATGCGCTGCCACCACAAATCGCACGCCAACCCCCTGGCCTGTGACTGTCACCTCTTCCAGCTGGTGCCCCGCGGCCACCGCCACCGCCTGAGCGCCGTGATGGATTTCCAGGAGGAATTACACTGCGTGCTTCTCACCCTCCCGGCTCCCGTCGGGATCCTGAGCCTGGCCGGCCGGCAGCCCCTCAACTGCAGCGAGGCGAGGGAAACGGTGTTGGAAGGCCACTTGGGTGACACTCGGTTGCAGGGGGTGCAGAGCTGGTGCTGGGTGACCCCGGGAGGTGAAAAGGCACCGGAGGAAAGCGGGAACGGCAGCACCCTGCTCCTGGCTAACGAGAGCCTGCAGCTGCGAGCCCTGCGCCCCGAGGATGCCGACACCTACTCCTGTTGGGTGGGGGGTCCTGTCCTCAACGAGACCCTCTACGTGGAGCTGCGGGTGCACAACTTCACCCTGCACGGTCCCCACAACACCCTCAACACCGTCTACACCACGCTGGTGGGCTGCATCCTGAGCGTGGTCCTGGTCCTCATCTATCTGTACCTCACCCCTTGCCGCTGCTACTGCTGCCGCGGCCCCGAGAAGCCCCCGCCTTCCCCCGCGACGACAGCATCAACTCCTTCGTCCTCAGGGAGGCGCACGCCAGGGAAACAGATCGAAGAGTGCGAGAAGCCGCAGCATGAACACCCCAACTTCGGCTCTAGTGTGCACCCTTCCAAACAACTCGAATCAGCCACCTCTCTCCAGCAACCAGCCACTTCCACATCCCTCCCATGACAACTCCAGCCAGCCACATCCCTTCAACCAGCAACCAGTAGAAGCCTCTGGCAGGACCTATCAACAGCAAACTCCAAAAGATCCCTCTGAGCATCATTGACCCAGTAAAATATGAGTGAAAAACCATGTGGAACTCTTTTATTAGAGCCATCGTCTGCCAGACTTAAGGGTCTATTTGTCTTACCAGGACTAAAAGACAGTGACTATACTAGAGAAACCTGTATTATGACTATAACTTGAACACTGCCTATGGTAAGACCAAAAAGAACTCGAATTGCCTAGTTAGTTCCAACATGACAACTAACTGATACAGCAACTGCTTCTTTGACAGTTTCTCACTGAGCAACAGTGTTTGGCTCTACGGGAGGCACGGCCTTACTATACCTCCCGATGGATCGACGCCCCAAAGCACTGTGAGAGCATCAACTGGACCAGTGTCACATTACAGCATTACTAGACAAACTGTGTCTGGTGCCTTTGCCGTTTATAAGCTCAGAGTTCTGTCTTTGAACAATTCTATTAGGCCTTTCCTCTCATACTATAAGGTGTTGATAAAAGACTTATTAATGTCGTGAGTCACATGACTGTTTATATGTTGATTATGGGATCCCTTGTCTATATGTTGATTGTTGATTGTGGTTTTCTTTTTTGTTGTTGTATTGCCAAGTAGATTAACTTAGTTTTTGATAGTTTAACACAGATGCTAACAAGATTTTAATAGTATCAGACAGGTAATTTTACAATATCGTGTTGCCTCTAACTTTTATTATTAACTTTTAGGGTATGTTTGTGAAGATTGTGATAACGTGTATTGCATTTTAATTTGGCAGCTATGAAGGAACTAGGACTCCATCGTGCTGTGAGCCAGTGGGACTTGGAGACGCTTATAGGGGCCCCCCGACAAGATTCCGTCGGATAAGCCTCTCCTATCCCTCCTTTGACTCTCTTCACTAGTGGACGCCAAACCTTCCTAATATTAAACAGAGCTCTGTTTGAGAGTACGTGTGTATGAGTGCTTGTGTGAAACGGAGATATGACATGAATGCGAAGTCGATTTACACTTGATTATGGGAAACAAAATCCGATTAATAACCTATTAACCAGTATGTTTTGATTTGTTAACTGAGTAGTTTTAGATTGCTTCATAAGGGCATTATGATATTGAATGTATTTTTAGGTTCTGCATGTTTTGTTGTTTGTCTTATGTTCGTTTGGGAATTGGTACTGCAAAAGTTTTTAACCAAACATGGGCTTGTGCAAAAATAAAAACGGGGGATATGTGAACCCTTTGCCATGCTCAACCCCATGTTTGAGGGGCCAATGAGATCGGCCCACAAGGTGGTCACAGAAACACTATGTAAGAAAAAGTTACTACACAATGACCAGTACCACTGATTTTTATATTGCAATGGCTTCCGCCACACCCCCCTTTTTATACCTGCTTAATAGGAGTCCCAGGGTTTAATGTATCTTTGATTGGTCAATTTTCAAGTGGCTCCTGTGATAATAGCCTTTCCCTAGGAAACTGCTCAGCAAAACTGATTTTGGGCCTCAAGAAATCCCTTCCATGAGACCCTCAAGAATTGAATTTATTAGGATCCCAGAAAATTGGTAATGTATCAGGAAAATGGACACCAACCTGTATAGTTTTTGGTCCCAAATATGTTGCTCGGCCGTATCCTATTACCTGGCAGGATGTTAGTCCTAAGACTTGGGAATATACCTATGAATCTGGGTATTGTGGATACAATGGCTCTGTCAAAATGCGACCTATAGGCTCTACTCATAACCCCCGTGATAATACTGTGTTAATTTGGGTCAATGATACTGCCAAGGCTCTACCTCCTGGAATATTCTTGATTTGTGGAGATAGAGCATGGCAAGGTATTCCCCATGATATAGTTGGCGGACCTTGTTATTTAGGCTCACTAACTCTTTTTGCACCTCACTTTGCTGACTTGCGGAGACTAACAAAACAGCGTGACAAGCGTCGTATTGGCCTTACACCACAGTGTAATGATAAGGTTGAGCTTTTAAGTGTAGCAGCTAGAGCAGCTTTAGCTATTTTTATTCCTGACGGTGCAGCAGAGAATGCCTTGAGTAACCTTGCAAAATTGGCTTGTTGGTCTGAGAAGCAGGCGAATGTTACTACTGAAATCTTAGATAAGCTTTTAATGGACCAAAGTAGCTTAAGACATGCTTTGTTGCAAAATCGTGCTGCCATAGATTTTTTGTTACTTGCCCAGGGCCATGGTTGTCAGGATTTCGAAGGGATGTGTTGCGTGAACCTCTCTGGTCACAGTGAAAGTATCCACGCCAGCATTCGCTATTTGAAGCAACACACACAACAGATTCAGCAACAAGTAGCTCCCCTCGATGATGTTTTTACAACCTGGTTTCATGGTCTTGGCCTTTCAGGATGGCTTTTGGCTTTAGTTAAAATGCTTTGTTATGTTGGTATTGTTATCATGATTTTACTTTTGCTTCTGCCCTGTATTTTGCAATGTATTCGACGAATGCTTGATAAAGCTGTATCAAAAATTTTTCTCGTACAAAATAAAAACGGGGGAATTGTGGAGGATTGGTTAGCCGAACAAGGCCATACGGACTTGACCAAAGTTGCAGACAACTTAGCAAGGGTCAGAGTGCAAGCTCTCTGACTTGCTGAGGTTGTACAAGATCAGCAGTTTGCAACCTTAGAGTCACAAGTGTCCTTGTCCGTGCTGCTCAAGTGTCCTTGTACGTGCTGCTCAACACATTGTAGTCAGCAAAGCAGGATGAAGAAAAGGCTGTATCAGTGAATAAAAGTAACAGAGAATGAAACTAACTTTCAAATTAATACACCAATCATGAGCTCAGCTTTTGCAATATGTATGAGCTAATTAACAAGAGTATATTAACCTGAACTTGGAATACAATAAATGAGTTTGGTGGATTCTTATATTAAGCGTCTCCTTCTTCCTCATCGCGACACTAACCCAACTTTTATAAAGTATATTGCTAACCCCGTTTTGAGAGTACTAATAATATATCTGCCTTCAACATTGTGAAAGATGCAAATATAACTTTTCTTTGTTTAACTGCAGGGCTTAGGGGAACAAGAAAGAAGACATCCACAGTTTCTGTACCTTGAAAACGCTGCAATGTATATTCCGCTGTGCTAATCTAAACTGATTTTGCTGTTCACCACATAGCATGGCAATTTAAGGTGGTTTTACTGATGACTGCAGAGTATTGCACAGGAAAGAGCGAAGCAGCGCATGTGCGGAATCGAAGGGTAGCAAGAGGGCAAACTGAGGAAGACACTGACTTCATCCAACAACCACCAGATGGGAGTCAAAAAGACCCTCAGAGATAAAGTGGGCATGCGCCTTTGAAGGCTCGCCTCTTCCAAGAACTAATAAACATAACCCAGCCTATTCCTAGAACAGTCATGAATATGTATTAGAATAGTTATGAATATGTATTAAGGTATGTAATATAAACTAAAAGATTAAACTTTACGGTATGCGTGTGAGTGGAGCGGAGAGTCCCCACGCACCCAGAGCTGTTTTGCTTATTGCAATTTTATTAGTTAAATTAAACCATTAACAGAAGAATATTGAGTCTCGGTCATTTTTATATCAGTCTTATTTGAGAGGTGATGGTGGTCTGGTGAGGTTCCCACTGAATGGAAAAAGGTACCTGTCATAGTTGGAGTGGAGGAACTAAAGAAGTTTGAGCTGGAGAAGTAAAGAAGGAGGGTCTGTGATCCTGAGGGGTCTGAGAGGGGTCACTATTCCCTCCCATCTCCTGCCCACAGCCTATAGAAAGTCAGGCAGCCCAGCAGCCCATCCCCCTTTCCTCCTGCTCCTTGCTGGGCTGCTGTTCCCCTCTGCTCCTTTCCCAGCAGCTGCCACCTGCTCCTCAGAATCCACATCCATCGGGTGCTGGGAAGAGCCGTGGAGCTCCCTCTTGAGTCGGCCCTGCCACAGGGAGCCCTCAGGCACCCATTGCTGCCAGCATGGAGATGGGGTTGTGTGTCAGCTCAGGGAGCTGTTCCCAGGTGGGAGGAGATCAGCCCTGGCTGAGCCTTCCTGCAGTCCCTGGCTCTGAGGAGGAGTGGAGTGTCACGGGAGGAAGTGGGGCTGCTGCCTGTCTTTGTGGAGCAGGAGATTTAGAGGTAAGAATGCAAGGTAAGAAGCAACCTGTGTTGGTTGGTTGGTTGGTTGGTGGTTGGAGGTGGGCTGCGCTGGAATATTTTTTCCCTCTTCTGTCCTATTTTCGCAAGGAAAAGGCAGCCAGTAGCTTTGCCACGCACGCCTGTGGTGTTTCGGCTGTCAGGAGGAAAGTTTCCAGCTGCTTCTGGTGCAAAGCTGATTCTGGGGGCTGTGCAGAAAGGTTTTTGACCTGGCGGTGGCTGGTGGAGTGCCAGGTAAGTCCCTGTGCTGGGGCTGCTCTCAGCCTTTGCTCACTTGACTCCACAGAAGCTCCATTTATTTCAGTGTAAAAGCTTTTCTAAAGAGCCCGTTGAGTGTGTAGAACAGGGTTTAAGTTCTCTGTGCTCAGCTCTCTGAGCATCTCAGCGACCACAAGCAGTCAGGTTACTGTCAATTTATTCTGTGTGCCTGACCGCGCTTTGGCATTCTTCAGAGTGCAGCCTGCAGGAACTTGGCCTAAAGGAAAACACATGGGATTTTTTTACCCATGTTATAAAATGTTGTGGATTGTTTATTAAACTGTTATATGTGTTAAAAAAAATCTTTTATTAAAGTATTGTAGTAAGCTGGTTTGGATAGTGGGTGGAGCATTAAGATCACAGCCTAGTGATGTAGTTGTTAAGAGGCAGAGGCAGAAGAGGAGACCCCTGGTAACAACTGGAACATGCGCAGTACATCAAGAAGAGAAATGTAACAAGAAGAGGAGTCTTTAAAAGGCCTGCTGTGAGAAAAGTGGGTGTGGCAGTAGGAGGCAAGTCTGGTTAGAACAGACCCCCCTGTCACCCAGCGCTGTTTTGCTCAATATTCTACTTGCTATAATTGAATAAATTTTAATTTGGTTTTTTATAAAACGCAGAGTACACGGTCAATTTATTACAATTGGTGCCGTGACTCGGATAAGGGAATAGTGTATGGTGGTTCTTCGGAGGGGGCCCCCGCAGTGATTTTGCGGCTCCGGAGACTGTCAGTACACTCAACCCTTACCGACGAACCTAAAATCTAGAATATTGAGCAAAGGGAACCGGTAAAACCCCATAAACAATTCTGTGCACGGGAGTCCGGACGAAGACGCATGGGACGCGTAAGTATTGCACAAGGTATTGTGCAAGGAACAATCCGGGGAGGATTGGCCGTCTGGGCGGGGTTGGGGATCCTGGAATATAACGAATGAGAGGTTCGACATACTGAACCAAGCGAGTGCGGACCCTTTAGTACTGCGGTTCCCATCTCCCGCGAGGGACTGGGCCAGGAATAAGGGGAGCGAGCGAGTGTGTGAAAGAGGATATTCCAGAAGATGGGATCGAAGGGCAGCAAGCCTTCGACACCCATGGGGAGGGTACCCTTGGTGCCTAAGAATACCCCTTTAGCATTTATTTTAGAAAAGTGGAAACACTTCCCGGGAGCAATAGGGAAGAGCAAACAAAAAATGATTGAATATTGTACCAAAGTATGGGGAGGGAAGAAAATTTCTAAAGAAGTTATATGGCCGGTTTGTGGGTCTGATAAGGATTGGGTAAGACAACTATTAAATTTTTGGGTTAATGAAAAAGAACCTCTTAATGTAGAGGAGAGTCAATATGCAGCGATATGGTTAGAAACACCCCAGGCTGTGCTAACTCCATTAAAAGAAGTGAAGGTTGAACAGAAAAAGAAGAAAAAGGGGAGAGATGAGGACCTTTTAATTCCCCCTCCTTATGTTCAACCACTGTCAACCCCTGCTGTCCCGCCGCCGTCGCCCCCTCCTATTGCTCAACCACTGTCGCCCCCTCCTACTGCTCAACCACTGTCGCCCCCTCCTGCTGCTCAACCACTATCACCCCCTCCTGCTGCCCAACCACTATCAACCCCTATCGCTCCTGTTGCCCCACTAATATCGCCTCCTGTTGCCCCTCTAATATTGTCTCCTGCTGCCCTACTAATATCGCCTCCTGTTGCCCCACCACAATTGCCTCCTGTTACCCCACCATCACTACCTCCTGTTGCCACACCACCATCTCCTCCTGTAACTCCTAGGGCATCACCCCCTCTGTCAGAATTTTCTCCTTCTAGACGGAGAACTAGGAGCCAGACAAGGGCAGTTCAGATGTACCCCTTCAGGGAAATGCCTATGGGAGGACCACAACCACATATAGGATATATATCTGTACCCTTAAATTCTGCTGATTTGCGAGAATTTAAGAGGACAGAAATGGGCAGTTTAATCGAGGATCCACTAGGGGTAGCAGAGAGATTTGATCAATTTTTAGGGCCAAGTCTTTATACTTGGGAGGAAATGCAATCCATCTTAGGGCAGTTGTTTACCGCGGAAGAAAGAGATATGATCAGGAGGGCAGGGATGCGTCTATGGGATGCCCAACATGCCCAGGGACCACAAGCAGACCTTAAGTGGCCCCTACAGAATCCAAATTGGGATAATCAGAACCCAGTACATAGAATTCATATGCAGGATTTAAGAGTAATTGTGGTCCAAGGAATTAGAGAGGCAGTACCTCGTGGTCAAAATATTAATAAAGCATTTAGTGAGAGGCAGAAAAAGGATGAGAGTCCTACGGAATGGTTAGAGCGGTTAAGAAAGAGTCTCCAGCTATATTCTGGAGTAGATCCTAGTACTCCTGTGGGGCAAGTACTACTTAAAATCCATTTTGTGGCTAAGTCATGGGAAGATATCAGAAAGAAGTTAGAAAAATTAGAAGATTGGCAGGATCGAGGGTTGGATGAATTATTACGAGAGGCGCAGAGGGTATATGTTAAGAGAGAAGAGGAGAGCAGTAAGCGGCAGATAAAGATGATGGTAGCGGCAGTGAGGGAGGACTGCAAGGGTAGGCCTCCCGAACGTAGAACTGCTGAGCGGAAAAAGGAGAACCAGGCAGTAAAAAGAGAACAAGGCAGTTGTTTCTACTGTGGGAGAAAAGGACACATTAAACGAGATTGTTGACTAAGAATTAGGGATGAAGAAATGGTAAAGGTAGAATAGGGGTGTCAGGGGCTCTACATTTTGGGGGACCGGAGTCATCGTGAGCCCTTGATAACTTTAAAATTGGGTCCCCAAAGACAAGAATTTATATTTTTGGTGGATACGGGAGCTGAAAAATCGACAAACAAATTCCAAGGGGATGTAAAATTTCTTCTGAAAAGGTACAAGTAATAGGGGCAAAAGGAGAACCTTTTAGGGTAAATAAAATTAAGAATGTAGTATTCGAATCTGAAACTAAGACTGGAATTGGAGAACTTTTGTTAGTTCCCGAGGCAGAATTTAATTTGTTGGGGCGAGATTTGATTGTTGAATTACAATTGGAAATTAAAGTGAAAGATCAGGAGCTGACGGTATTGGCATATCCCTTGACTGTAGAAGATCATAAACAGATCAGTCCGGATGTGTGGTATTCTCCGGACGCAATTAGCAAACTTGAAATTCCTCCCATAAAGGTCCAAATTACTGAACCACAAACACCTGTAAGAATTAAACAATATCCAATATCCCTAGAAGGATGGAAGGGATTAAAGCCAGAGATTGATCGACTAATAATACAAGGGATTTTAGAGCCCTGCATGTCACCATTTAACACACCAATTTTACCGGTAAAGAAACCAAATGGGAAGTACAGGCTAGTACATGATTTAAGAGAAATAAATAAAAGAACAACAACACGGTTCCCGGTTGTAGCAAATCCTTATATGCTGTTAAGCAAATTAGGACCTCATCATTCTTGGTACAGTGTGATAGATTTGAAAGACGCCTTTTGGGCCTGTCCCGTAGCAGAAGAATGTCGTGATTATTTTGCATTTGAGTGGGAAGATCCAGATACTAATCGGAAACAACAACTGAGATGGACCGTGCTCCCACAGGGGTTTACGGAGTCCCCAAATTTATTTGGACAAGCATTAGAAGAATTACTAAAAGAATACAAAATACAGGATGGAAATATTTTGCTACAATAGGTGGATGATTTGCTGATAGCGGGAACCGAAAAGGAGTTAGTAAAACAAGAAACTATTGGGCTATTAAACTTTTTAGCAAATAAAGGACTAAAATATCCCAGGAGAAACTACAGTTTGTAGAAGAAAAGGTAAAATATTTGGGACATTATATATTTAATGGAAAAAAAAATATTAGATCCGGAACGAATTAAAGGTATCATAGAATTACCCCTGCCAAAAACTAAAAGACAGATACGACAAGTATTAGGGCTATTTGGATACTGTAGACAGTGGATTGAAAATTATAGTTGTAAAGTAAAATTTTTATATGAGCAGTTAATAAAAGATAGTTTACCTAAATGGACTGAGCGAGACCAAAGATTATTTAAGGACTTAAAAAAGGAATTAAGTCAAGCTCCAGTACTGAGTCTTCCAGATTTAAAAAGACCATTCCATTTATTTGTTAATATAAATGAAGGAACAGCGTTTGGGGTACTTACACAGGAATGAACTAATCAAAAGAAACCTATAGCTTATTTGTCAAAACTTTTAGACCCAGTAAGTAGAGGATGGCCAAGCTGTTTACAGATAATAGTTGCTGCTGCTTTATTACTTGAAGAAACAAATCGGATTACTTTTAATGGGGAAATTATTTTATATGCTCCTCATAACATTCGGGGAATATTACAGCAGAAAGCAGAAAAGTGGCTTACGGATAGTCGATTATTGAAATATGAAGGAATGCTAGTAGAATCTCCAAAATTATCTTTAAAAACTATAGGAGCTGTCAACCCAGCAGAATTTTTATATCCAGGAGAGGATGTAAAATCAATGCATGATTGTTTTCAAGTAATCGAGCAGCAGACCAAAATTAGACCTGATTTAGAAGAAGAGGAGTTAGAACAAGGGGAAATATTGTTTATAGATGGGTCCTCAAGAATAGTGGAAGGGAAACGGCTGTCTGGATACGCAATAGTTAAATTTAAAAATGGACAGATTAAAATTTTAGAGTCGGGACCTTTAAGTGCTGGTTGGTCTGCTCAAGCTTGCGAATTGTATGCTTTATGGAAAGCGTTAAAACTACTAGAAGGGAAAGAAGGAACAGTATACACAGATTCTCGGTATGCATATGGAGTTGTACATACCTTTGGAAAAATATGGGAAGAGAGAGGATTTATAAATTCGCAAGGAAGGGATTTAATACATTCAGAATTGATACGTCAAGTTCTTAATGCATTAAAAGCTCCAAAGAGAATAGCTGTGGTACATATTAAAGGACATCAAAGGGGAACCAGCTACCAGATTAGGGGAAACAACGCAGCTGACGAAGAAGCTAAGAGAGTTGCTGGGAATTGTACAGTAATTTTAGCAGTTCAAGCGGTTCCAGAAAAGCATTCCTTTTCCTTTAGTGAAATAGAAAAAGAAAAGTTGAGGCAAATGGGAGCTGTGGAGAAAAATGGAAAATACCTATTACCTGATAAAAGAGAAATTTGACCCAAGGGATTGGCAATAGATATATTCTCAAAAATACATAGCAAAACACATTGGGGAACACAAGCATTAGTTGACCATTTTGATCAGCTATATGCATGCATAGGAATGTATAATGTGGCGAAATCTGTAGTGGCTGCTTGTGAAACATGCCAAAAAGTTAATAAAGGAAGGAATAGACAAAAATCATTCGGGGGACGCCCTCCAGCATATCGACTCTTTTCGCATATACAGATAGATTATACTGAATTACCAAAAGTAGGAAGATATAAATATTTATTAGTAATAGTAGATCATTTGACACACTATGTCGAGGCATTTCCAACTTCAAGAGCAACTGCAAACCAAGTTACAAAAGTGCTGCTAGAACAAGTACTACCTCGATATGGTGTGGTAGAAGTAATTGACTCAGATAGAGGAACACATTTTGTTTCGAGGATTGTAAAAGACCTAATGGAAAATTTGGGTATCAAATGGGAATACCATACACCATGGCATCCGCAGAGCTCGGGAAAAGTTGAAAGAATGAACGGGGAGATTAAAACTATATTAACTAAATTGATGATTGAAACTAAATTATCATGGACTAAGTGTCTACCAATGGCTTTATTAATCCTAAGGACTAGGCCGCGGGCCGATCTGGGAATATCACCTTTTGAAATGATGTATGGTATGCCCTATCAGATAGAAAATCCCCAGACAAATATTTTAATACGTGACCAGGTAATTAAGGAATATATTTCACAATTGGCAAAACATCGTAATAATCTCTGGAAACGTGGGCTAATTGTAGAGACCCCCTTTGGATTTAAACATGCATAACATCAAACCAGGAGATTGGATATTAGTTAAAACTTGGAAAGAAGAAACGTTAAAACCTAAATGGGAAGGACCTTATCTTGTTCTGCTTACTACAGAGACTGCTGTTCGAACTGCAGAGCGAGGGTGGACTCATGCAAATCGCATTAAAGGACCAGTGAATCCCCCACAGTGGAGAATTGTTAGTCACCCAGGAGAAACCAAACTGGTGTTGAAACGATAAGTGTCTTTTGGAGATTCTGAACCACTTATATAGAGGGCGGTTCAATGTTTTCTTGTTTATAGCTTGTTAGTATTATACTTAATAGGAGTTGTTATATGTCATTGTTGGTTGTGGTTGTTATCTGTTTGTGTGTTTTAAATGCAAAAGATGTAAGGAAAATTGGTGGAAACATTATAATTTGGGGGTGGTGCCTCCGGAAGGAGTTTGAGATTCCTGTTATAACATAGAAATAAGAAGGTGGCTATTAAAAGATTTATACTTTTGGTTTTATTTAAAATTTTGAATACATCCTAATTGTTGCTGTTCAGTGTAGGTTCGAAGCCCTAAACATAGAATGCACTTCTTGAATGGTGAGGGCCAAATCGTGGGCTGCAGCGAACTCGCAGGTTCGAAGACAGAAGGCTCGGCTGGTGCTCCTGCTGCCGAGAAGATGGTACACCCTGTGTCTGCTGGGGCAGTCGACAGGCGAGGCAGAGGAGGAACCCAGAGAGACCACAGCCTGGGACCTGGAGTGTACGGGCGGCCCTGGCCGAACTCCCATTCTTTCAAAAGGAAAATAGGTAAAATAAATGGGCTGGTCTCTCACTGGACTAGTAACAATATTGGGAGAAAAATGCAGAGGAGGCAATTTAAAAAGATTATACAGACACTTCTTTTCCTGTACATCCTTTGTTTTATGATACCAATTTCAGATTCAACTAATCCACATGAACCATACAGGTGGACATTAAGTAGACTTGAGGACCAGAAGATTTTGAGCCAATACACAGGGCCAGAAGAACCAAACTTTCATGTATACTTGTGCGATCTAGTACAAACAGAACCATGTTTGAATTATTATCCGTATTACATTTGTCCTGCATCAAATCCAGGGAAAGCATATTGCAACTATCCAGGGCATTTTTATTGTGCATATTGGGGTTGTGAGACTGTTGCTTCAGATTGGAAAGTTACCACACCTGACAAATATATAATGTCTTTTTGGGGAAATGGGAAATATTGTAAACCTCCTACTCGGGATGTCTCGTGGGGAATAGCTGATTTAGGAAATTGTACAGGTATAAGTCTGAAAGTAAAAAGGATAGAGGATGATAAATGGTTAGGCGGCCAACTATGGGGAATAAGGCTTAGAGAACAAGGAGTAGATAGAGGAGGACATTTTATTATTAAAAAGGAAAGGATTCCTCCTGATCCAATACCTGTAGGGCCTAACCCCATTTTAAACTCTAAAAATCTAGAATATAAGTCTCCTCCAACTAATACAGTACAGTTTGGTGAAATAAAAACCGGAATGGAGAGTAATAAAGAATTTACCACTCCTGTACCAGAACCTATAAAAGAACTCAGCTATGATCCCTTATGGAATCTAATGCAAACTTCTTATGTAGCATTAAACAAGAGCAAGCCAAATTTAACAGAAGATTGTTGGTTGTGTTATAATGTCAGACCGCCCTATTATGAGGCTATAGCAAGAACTGACAGGGTCCAATGGTCTAATAGGACTAATCCAAAAGAATGTAATTGGGAAGAATATCGAAATGGCTCTCAGGGAATAACAATTCAGCAGGTAACAGGGAAAGGAAGGTGTATTGGGAAAATACCAGCAAAATATAATCATCTTTGTAATCGCACCATAACAGACAATAAAATTCAGGAACAAAAGAATAAGATGCATAAGTGGATAGTACCAGGGGAAGGAAATAAATGGGTATGTTCGGATACAGGGATCACACCTTGTTTATCACTGTATATATTTAACGCCTCTAATTTTTGTATTCAGGTGACAATTATCCCTCGAATAATATATCAGACTTCAAATGAAGTATTATATTATTTTGAACATACAGATGAAAGTATTAAGAGGCAAAAGCGAGAGCCTGTCACTGCAATCACCTTGGCAACCTTGCTCATAGCAGGAGGAGTAGGGGCAGGAACGGGAATAACTTCTCTGGTAAAAGGGCAGGCAATGCAAAGATTGCAAGAAGCAGTTAACGAGGATATTGTCAGGATGGAGCAGTCTATAAATGCTCTGGCTACATCTGTAAAATCCTTATCAGAGGTAGTATTACAAAACAGAAGAGGTTTAGATTTGCTATTTTTAAAAGAAGGTGAGTTGTGTGTAGCTTTAAAAGAAGAATGTTGTATATTTGCTGATCATACCGGGGTAGTGTTGGATTCCATGGCGGAACTAAGAAAGAGATTGGAGCAAAGGAAAGGAGAATTAGAATCCAACAGATCCTGGTATGAAAATTGGTTTAATTTATCTCCCTGGTTAACCACTTTGATTTCAACATTGGCTGGACCAATCATTACGATAATATTGGGACTTATATTTGGTCCTTGCATATTGCGTTTTGTGTTACAATTTGTTAAAAGGAGGAAAAGACAAAAAAGTCCTCGGAGGGACTTTTGAATCATGTATTGAATCATGTATTCTAATGGTTTCAAACTAAACTTGAAGAAATTTCTTTCTATCACACCCCTCCCTGCACAGTATACAGTATTTTGCAGTGCAGCTTTGAGCATCCTTTAAACTCTTCTCTTAAATAATAGATCAAATTTTAATCAATGTGCCCATCAAAGTAGGTTGTTTTAAAAACTGGACTTTGCATAAAAGCAGAGTAGTGACACTACCTAACTGAAGTTAAATTATTTTTTTATATGTAAATGTCTTCATCTTTTTATATGGCTTAACACACGAAAAAGATTCTATTTCATGGATAGCTAAAATCTCCTTTAAAAGAAAAGAAAATATCACTAGCTTTCATGAGTAGCAGGTAACCCTGAAGTTATTGCCTACCAAGATCTAGGCCTGGACATTTGATGCCCAGAACTATGTAAAAATATTTCCCAATTCTGCTTCATACCTTTCAGAAGGCATTAGAGAAACTTTTCTTTTTTTTGTCTCTTTAACGAGGCTCTGTGGTGTCCTTTCCTCCCCCTCCCAGCAGGGCTCACAGCTACGGCATCTGCGGGGGCAGAGGCAGCAACTGCAGCTGTAGCAAACTTGCTGACAGCATCACCAGACACACAAAGGGGGGTTGAAAAGCAGCCGCGGGGGAAAGAGTCGGGGGGGGGGAAAGTTTCTTTCTCTCCACAGCAATTATCGGCCTCTGAAAAACATACTCATGAATCTACCGTACTCCTTACCAATATATGAGAAAAATTTAACAACACCTACCAAAAATTTTAAAAACCAAAACACTATTACTACTAAAATCTGGTGGAATCAGCCTAAAATAAAATAAATCAGTACAATCTCCCAAACCAAATACTTGTATCAGAAATATTATCACTGTGAATCCACATTTAAAGGCATTTGTTTCCATGGTCAAACCCATCTGCTCAGTACCCAACGCACTCCAGTACCTGTAAGTAAGCACATGTAACCTCGACCAGTCAGTTTCACCTCTGCTGGCCCTTCCCATTGTCCAGTGATGGAATCCTTGAATTCCACCAAAATTTTGTGGAAGGTTCTGAAGCAAAGTCTGCTAAAGCTTTTTGGTGAATCAGTATCAGAGGTTCTGTACGTTCTCTTGTAACGCGCAAATAGTTCATGACATATACAGCCTTACTTAACCGGTCCTGAGGAGGACTCCCTTCCTCCCCCCTTGTTTGTCTTTCAAGGAGTGTCTTTAGTACCGAATGGCAACGTTCCACTATTGCTTGACCCGTAGGGTTATGAGGAATACCAGTAACATGTCGAATACCTCATTGTCCACAAAACTGTCGAAAACGAGCAGGAGAATAAGCGGGGCCATTGTCCATCTTAATAGACTGAGGTACTCCAAGAACAGCAAAGGATACATATAGATGTCTGATAACATGTTTTGTTGCCTCACCAGTCTGAGCAGAGGCCCAAACGGCCATAGAAAAAGTATCTATAACAACATGCACATATTTAAGCGTCCAAACTGTTGTACAAGAGTGACTTCCATTTGCCACAGTTCCAAGGGTTTTAAACCTTTAGGATTGACTCCATCTCAATACCAAGATCAACCTTTTGGCAATCAGGACAAGATTTCACAATTCCCTGGGCATCCCCCAGAGGTAAATGAAATTGCTTCGCGAGCACTTTAGCAGATTGAGGAAAAAACGCATGAGATTGTCAAGCTTGTGAAAAAACATCAACAGAAGATCCAGTCCACACTGGTGCAACTAAATGGTCAGCTCGGTTATTACAGATAGCCAAACCTTGGTCACTAAGATGACTCCGGGTATGAGTGATAAAATAAGGATGAGCGATAAAATAAGACTCTTTCTGCTAAGAGTCTCAATAACTTCTGTAATAAGAAATACAAATGCTTATTCGAAATTTCCTTCAAAATGGCATGATACATTCTTAAAACAATACCTAATACATAAAGTGAATCAGAGACTATATTTACAGCAGTATTATTCCACGTTTCAAAAATCCAAATAACCGCAGTAAGTTCAAGGGTTTGCAAAGAGTCAAATGACTTCCCTTGAGTTAAATGTTCTTTCCATTGTCCAGGCGTCTCCTCCCAGGTAACAACAGCTTTACGGGATTTTTTTTCCAGCATCCATAAAGACCGTTATGCCATCCACTGGACTGTCAGACAAAAAACTACATGATTCCCACTGCATGTTAGATAAAAGTGGTAACAAGCGATATGAGGGGTAAGAATTTGTCATTTCCCCACCAAACTATGCCAAGGCTATTTGCAGGTCTGTGGAAGTTTGCAGCAGCCAAAGCAAATAGTCCTGCATAAGGGGCAAAATGATCTGTCTCGGGTCCACTCCAGCGATGTCTTGACATCGCGCTCTGCCCTTTTTTATTTTTCTTCTCTCTCTCTCTTTTTTTTTTCTTTTTTTTTTTTTTTGATAATCAAAACCAATAATAACAAATATAATTGATAAACCTTGTCTAATTAAATCTCTAAGCTATCCCCATATCCTTAAATGACTTAACCATTCATCTAACCCAGTATATGCAACAGTTAATTTTTTCATGTTATCTTAATCAATCGCTTTTGGTTGTGAATTGACTCTGAATGAACAGCTAAATTTATGCAAATACACTCTATCCAAGTCTTCACCAACATAACCTAAAAGCTAACAATAAAAAGTCAGTGGCAGCACGATATTGTAAAACTGCATGTCTGACACTAACATCTTCCAGCATCTGTGTTAAAATATCAGAAGTAAGCTCATTTTTAGCTCATTTTTAGAAAACCTCTAACTAGGCCTAAATAACCATTAACCCAATGTGGCCTGAAGTAAGTCAGGATTGCTCACAACCTGTATATTTCTGAACTGTTTCCCCAACACAGTTCCAACATCTGTGTGAAGAATTCACCCGTGGGTCAGTGGGAGAGCTTTCCAGCATGACCTTGTCAGCTGAGGGTGGGAGGTTTCTGCCAATGGGATCTGAGATTCCCCGTGGGAAGCCAGAGTCAGGACAGGGTGGGGATTTGATACCAGCAGCAGAGCTGGGCTGAGGGACTCAACACCCTCTGTGCCTGAGTCTGTACTGAAGGGGTCTGCAGGGCTCTGAGATCAGGGAAAGAGCACAGGAGGGGAGCATGGATGGGCAGGAGCCTCAGGACATCCCAGAAGGACAAATCCAGGGTCTGCCCCTGACAGGGACTCACCCTGACCATGGCCCAGGCTGGAACCCATAACATTACTCATAGTGTATGGTTAAATGGGGATGGTGCAGCATGCACAAACCTTTGCCTCACAGGCTTAGGGCATGGCATAAGGATCTACAGTCTCATCATGATATAGATCACATCTCGTACAGCCAATTCTTTCAGATACCTGAGAGCTTATCCAAGTGTGGGTGCTTTGACCTGTGGCCAGTCTATTTCCTCTTTATAGGGATATAGGGATATCTCCTATGTGTATAAAATGTGTACCCTATGTGTATCTCCTAGGTGTGTTAAAAAACACTGTACCATGTACTACATTGTGGAAGACCATATCACAACTATGGTTCGTAAGCAGCTCTTACCAAGAATGAATCACAGAGCAACACTAATCCCAGATAAAAAGCCACAGATCACATACCCTGAGTACCAAAGGTACAGCAGGATTGGTTTAATTTCCAACCCTGTGAAATTTCCAGAGAAAATAGTTTGTTTCCCACTCAGCGTAGCCATCTGGGTATCCTCCCACTGAAGTTAAAATTCAAACTATTCATATAAATGAGTTGAAATTTCAACTGGGCTTTAAATAACATTTTTAAGCTCCATGTTGGGCTCCAATAAATCTGTCAGGGTTTAACGCTGGGCCGGCAATTAACCGAATGACAGAAACTCTCTATTAATGCCCCTCCTCACCCTGATAAAGAAAGGAGAGAGAATAAGGGAGAGAGACTTATGGGTTGGAAACTAAACTACACAGCTTTAATGAAACAGTAATGATAACAAGGAAAAATTACTAAATATATACAAATATACAGAAAAATGATACCATGTTCCTCCCCCCTCGCCCCCAATAATTCTCATGTCAAAACCAAGGCTCCAGAGAAACCCTGGGAAAGTCCAGGCTGGACTCCTGGGGTCAGCAGGCCTGGTTTAATCCCAGATCAGCTTGTAGTGGTCATGGTGGTGTGATCTTTGCCATCTTGGGTTCCTCCCTCCTTGTCCTTCAGTTTAAAGCCTTTTTAAAGCAGTTTAATGTGTGATCTGTGGTAGCAAGGCCAAGGGGTTTTCCCCAAGGATTCTGCCACCATCGTGTGCTTTGTGCATCCTGTCCTGTTCTGCTGGAAAGTGCTGGTGTTGAGAGGAGGATCTGACATGCCTAGTCCTGGACCTGCTATTCCAAAGGGTTTTGTGTTGGCAGGAGTGAGGCCATGGGCTCTGGCAGTTATCAGGGAGGGATAAAGAGGGGGTGGTTGAGTCAGTAGGGAACACAGGGCCCTGAGGAATTGAAATGTGCTGGTGAAAGAGCTTGTAATCTCATGTGCACACTGTGAGATTTGAGGCATCACGAAGGCCGAGCCAGATCTTTTCCTGATTTCCTGCTTCCCTTCCTTCACCCAGCATCCTGGAAGGATCCTGTTGGTTCGTCTGCCTGTGGTCCTGATCCGTGCCAGCCCATATCTGTGTGTTCCTGCCTCCGGTTCCCAACTGCTGCCGACTCCAGGAGTCCAGCCTGGACTTTCCCAGGGCTGCCCTACAGCCTCGGTGGTGACGTGAGAGTTATTGGGGGAGAGAGGGGAGGAATGTGGTATCCATTTTCCTGTATATTTGTATATATTTAGTAATTTTACCTATTTATCATTACTGTTTCATTAAAGTTGTGTAGTTTAGTTTCCAACCCATAAGTCTCTCTCCCTTATTTTCTCTCCTTTCCCTATCAAGGAGAGAGAGATTAATAGAGAGCGTCTGTTATTCGGTTTAATTGCCGGGCCAGTGTTAAACCGTGACAGATTTATTGGCTATCTACTGTGTGTAGAGAGCAAAGAGCAGAAGAGCAGGTGCTGAGAGAGCAGGTAACAAGCAGATGGAGCCAAATGAGGTTGAAAAGCAGTATAAAAGGAAAGAAGCACTACTTGTAGATGTAGACATTCCATTTCCTGCCTGGCTCAGTTGTGTCTCTTGAGAAGGGGTCCAGCTGGCAGGGAGGCAGCTAAAATGCAGGTTGGGAAGAGGGCCCTTTCTGTCGTCTGGCCAGCCTGGAAAAGGTGTGTCAGGGATTTCAGCATTTCTTCTGCAAGACTCTGAAAAGGGGCTTGAAGGAGAACTTTGGTCGTTGCAGATTTGTGGCAGCGTAACAGAAATGGAACTGGGATGACCAAAATGTCAGAGGGGAGGAGAGGAATTGCCTGGGGGTGGTCACAGTCAGGCTGCTGGCAGCTCTGCAGTGGGGGGGGGGGTGGTGGGCTGGAAGGGGGTTGTGTAGGGTGAAGTCACTGTGCTGTCCTTTGGCAAGAGGCTCTTCTGGTGGTGTTCCAAGAGCTGGTAGCAGGAGTGAGTAAACTTGCCTGCCCCTGCAGCATAGCTGCTTGAAACTGTCAGTGTCCAACTTGTTAGAGTCTGTGGGTTTCCATTCCCCAGTCTTAGGCAGTGCCCACTGTGCTGGGAAGCGTTCCTCCTAGGAGTGGGGCTGAGGGGAAGGGACGAATGCTTTGCTGCACTAATAGAGGTGCAGGGGTCCTTGGCTTGACTTGGCTGCCCCTCTGGAACAAGGATGTGATGAGGTGATCCCTGCTGGGTGATGAGGTATTGTGGCACTGGAGCTGGTGAGATGAATTCCCCCTAGTCAGGGAAGCAGCCTGGCTACCAGAGAAATGCCTGTGCTAAACCGAAGAGGAGTGAGGAAGCAGCATCTTCTGAGAAGCAGCTCAGAAGCTGAAGTGCCTTTGAGGATGGACAGTTCAAGCTCATTTATGGGGCACTTGAATTTTGAAATAAGAATAAGTAGGGTCCCAAGAGCATTCTCTCTCCCTTATTTTGCCATTCTCCCAGCATTTAGCATTCTGTGCATGGCAGACAACCATTACCTTTGATTAACTACAGTAAGCCTACCTCCCTATGAGGCTTACTGCTTCTTTGCCTTTAGGAGCAATGATTTTTATTGGGTAGGCTTCATAGAAAGTGATCTCAGACAATTTTATAAAAACATTTTAAAAGTCACTTCATTTAGTTGCTAATCTTTTGTCCAAAATAAGTTGTTTCTAACTTCTTGATCAACACAGAATTTTATTTATTTATATATTTATTTTATTTTATTTTTCTTCCCCACACTTCCAGCAGTCCTTAGAGAATTCTTTAATAATGTTTATATCTTCCTGCACATAACTACCAAAAATATTTCTCATCAGCTCATCTTCTATAGAAATGTAACCTCATTAGAGGCAGCTTGTGCCCAGCAGATGCTTGCAGAGTGTATTCTGTTCTGTAGGAATCATTCTCTATTTTCCATTTCTCTACCTGCAAAGGGGGAAACTCCTGCTGTACCTGAGTGCAGAAGTTCTCTAAGGGAGATGGGTTGGGAGCTGGTGCAAAAGAAGTCTTAACATGCAGCCTACAGTGGAGAAGTCTGATGGGAGGAAAAGACAAAAAAAGTCCTAGGAGGGACAGGGACAATTTGTCAAAACCACCTTGCCACCACCACTTGTCACCTCTGCCTGGCACTTGTTCAGCACCTCCACCTGGCACTGTGCTGCTGCTCCCCCACATCTCTTTGGCCCCCTGAAGCACTGACTCCTGGGACAGCCTGGCCTTTTCTTGGCCTCAGCTGAAGACTCTTTTCATTTGGATTCCTTGGCCCCCACCTCCCCCTTTCCCCTCTTCACTTGCAGAGCCCCTGGGCAAACCCAGCACAGCAGGGCCAGGGCCGGTGGGAGGCACGGAGGGCACGGCCGGCACCTGTGGGGCAGTGGGAGTGGGTGTGCCCCCTTTTTGTGTTGAGTTTTCTTCCAAAGCCAGAACATTCTGTCCATGCTGGGTGTTGCCAAGAACGACCATTCCCTTTCTTAGGGGAAAATGCAAAATGCAGCCTGCAGGGTATTATTGATGGCAGTGCAGAAAGCAGCTGCCGTAGGAGAGAGAGGCTGCTGCGGGCTTTTGGAAAGGGACACTTGTCATGCATTGCTCCTCCTGCCCCTAAGGGAAGGTGTCCTGCAGGCAGGGCAGGAACGGGCTCGCTGCCGCTGCCCCCATCCCCTCATTGTGTGACAGGACAATCGCTGCCAGCGCTCAGGGCTCCCCTCAGAGACCCCGATGATGCTGGTGCCATGCGGGGTGGTTGGGTGGGGATGAAGTGGCAGCGTGGGGACAGGAGTGAGCTGAAGGAGCAGCAGCTGCTGGATGGAGGGTACCAGTGGTGGTACTGACAAGGGGTGGTGACAAGGTGGTGGTGACAAGGAGGTGGTGACATGGTGGTGGATTCAAATTCTCCCAGACCCTTTCCAGGGAGCCAATGAGAGCAATGTTGTTTCTGGGGTGGTGAGGAGCAATATTCTCCATGGAGTTCTGGACCTCAAAGGCTTCTCCTCGCTGTCCAGGCCTCTTGAATTGACACTCTGCACAAATACCAATTCAATATATATTTCTAAACTTAAAACAAGTATAACAGAACTTTTCAATAATTTTTATTTCATGCTCTTTGTTATCTTCCTCCACACTGGAACCTCTTCACTTTGCTGTGCAAGTCTTGAACACTAAAAACACCACAGGGTGAGACATGGCTGCTCAGCACTGTAATGGGCCCCCTGGTGCCAGTGGGACTGAGTCCATGAACCTCAGGTACTGACAGGAGACTGAAAAAAAAAGTTATTAGAAGTAAAAGCCAAAACAAAAAACAAAATTATCGTGAAGTATTGATTGGCTCCATTGAGTCCCATTACTGAGAAAGCCTCCTCAGAGACTTGTTAGAGAAGGTCACTGGAGGCCATGATTGCAGGGAGGTAAAGGTTCTGTAAAAGAAGTTCTGAAGCCAGAGATATTTATTTATTTGTTTTTTATGTATTTATTTATTTTATGGATTAGTCAGGCCAAACTCTGAAACCCAGGAAATGGGAAGGCAGAGCCCATCCCTCACCTGTGGGTCAGGACTCTTCTGGGCGACAGTGGAGTATGGAAATGAGTAATAAATAACAATTCTGACACATCCTGACCTCCCCAAGAAGAGGAAAGAAAGTCCAAAGCCTCAGAACAAAATTACTCCTGCTAGACTGTGGTGGTGGAGGCAGCTGCCATGTCTGAGGTGACAAAGCCCTTGGTCCTGTTGGGCTTTTCAGCCTTCCAGAGCCCTTGGCCACCTCTCCTGCAGGCTGCCCTACAGCGTCCATGCCTGCAGCTCCTTCTTTAAAAAGGCTTTAAACTGAAAGACAAGGAGGGAGGAACCCAAGATGGCAAAGATCACACCACCATGACCACTACAAGCTGATCTGGGATTAAACCAGGCCTGCTGACCCCAGGAGTCCAGCCTGGACTTTCCCAGGGTTTCTCTGGAGCCTTGGTTTTGACATGAGAATTATTGGGGGCGAGGGGGGAGGAACATGGTATCATTTTTCTGTATATTTGTATATATTTAGTAATTTTTCCTTGTTATCATTACTGTTTCATTAAAGCTGTGTAGTTTAGTTTCCAACCCATAAGTCTCTCTCCCTTATTCTCTCTCCTTTCTTTATCAGGGTGAGGAGGGGCATTAATAGAGAGTTTCTGTCATTCGGTTAATTGCCGGCCCAGCGTTAAACCCTGCCAGATTTATTGGAGCCCAACATGGAGCTTAAAAATGTTATTTAAAGCCCAGTTGAAATTTCAACTCATTTATATGAATAGTTTGAATTTTAACTTCAGTGGGAGGATACCCAGATGGCTACGCTGAGTGGGAAACAAACTATTTTCTCTGGAAATTTCACAGGGTTGGAAATTAAACCAATCCTGCTGTACCTTTGGTACTCAGGGTATGTGATCTGTGGCTTTTTATCTGGGATTAGTGTTGCTCTGTGATTCATTCTTGGTAAGAGCTGCTTACGAACCATAGTTGTGATATGGTCTTCCACAATGTAGTACATGGTACAGTGTTTTTTAACACACCTAGGAGATACACATAGGGTACACATTTTATACACATAGGAGATATCCCTATATCCCTATAAAGAGGAAATAGACTGGCCACAGGTCAAAGCACCCACACTTGGATAAGCTCTCAGGTATCTGAAAGAATTGGCTGTACGAGATGTGATCTATATCATGATGAGACTGTAGATCCTTATGCCATGCCCTAAGCCTGTGAGGCAAAGGTTTGTGCATGCTGCACCATCCCCATTTAACCATACACTATGAGTAATGTTATGGGTTCCAGCCTGGGCCATGGTCAGGGTGAGTCCCTGTCAGGGGCAGACCCTGGATTTGTCCTTCTGGGATGTCCTGAGGCTCCTGCCCATCCATGCTCCCCTCCTGTGCTCTTTCCCTGATCTCAGAGCCCTGCAGACCCCTTCAGTACAGACTCAGGCACAGAGGGTGTTGAGTCCCTCAGCCCAGCTCTGCTGCTGGTATCAAATCCCCACCCTGTCCTGACTCTGGCTTCCCACGGGGAATCTCAGATCCCATTGGCAGAAACCTCCCACCCTCAGCTGACAAGGTCATGCTGGAAAGCTCTCCCACTGACCCACGGGTGAATTCTTCACACAGATGTTGGAACTGTGTTGGGGAAACAGTTCAGAAATATACAGGTTGTGAGCAATCCTGACTTACTTCAGGCCACATTGGGTTAATGGTTATTTAGGCCTAGTTAGAGGTTTTCTAAAAATGAGCTAAAAATGAGCTTACTTCTGATATTTTAACACAGATGCTGGAAGATGTTAGTGTCAGACATGCAGTTTTACAATATCGTGCTGCCACTGACTTTTTATTGTTAGCTTTTAGGTTATGTTGGTGAAGACTTGGATAGAGTGTATTTGCATAAATTTAGCTGTTCATTCAGAGTCAATTCACAACCAAAAGCGATTGATTAAGATAACATGAAAAAATTAACTGTTGCATATACTGGGTTAGATGAATGGTTAAGTCATTTAAGGATATGGGGATAGCTTAGAGATTTAATTAGACAAGGTTTATCAATTATATTTGTTATTATTGGTTTTGATTATCAAAAAAAAAAAAAAAGAAAAAAAAAAGAGAGAGAGAGAAGAAAAATAAAAAAGGGCAGAGCGCGATGTCAAGACATCGCTGGAGTGGACCCGAGACAGATCATTTTGCCCCTTATGCAGGACTATTTGCTTTGGCTGCTGCAAACTTCCACAGACCTGCAAATAGCCTTGGCATAGTTTGGTGGGGAAATGACAAATTCTTACCCCTCATATCGCTTGTTACCACTTTTATCTAACATGCAGTGGGAATCATGTAGTTTTTTGTCTGACAGTCCAGTGGATGGCATAACGGTCTTTATGGATGCTGGAAAAAAAATCCCGTAAAGCTGTTGTTACCTGGGAGGAGACGCCTGGACAATGGAAAGAACATTTAACTCAAGGGAAGTCATTTGACTCTTTGCAAACCCTTGAACTTACTGCGGTTATTTGGATTTTTGAAACGTGGAATAATACTGCTGTAAATATAGTCTCTGATTCACTTTATGTATTAGGTATTGTTTTAAGAATGTATCATGCCATTTTGAAGGAAATTTCGAATAAGCATTTGTATTTCTTATTACAGAAGTTATTGAGACTCTTAGCAGAAAGAGTCTTATTTTATCGCTCATCCTTATTTTATCACTCATACCCGGAGTCATCTTAGTGACCAAGGTTTGGCTATCTGTAATAACCGAGCTGACCATTTAGTTGCACCAGTGTGGACTGGATCTTCTGTTGATGTTTTTTCACAAGCTTGACAATCTCATGCGTTTTTTCCTCAATCTGCTAAAGTGCTCGCGAAGCAATTTCATTTACCTCTGGGGGATGCCCAGGGAATTGTGAAATCTTGTCCTGATTGCCAAAAGGTTGATCTTGGTATTGAGATGGAGTCAATCCTAAAGGTTTAAAACCCTTGGAACTGTGGCAAATGGAAGTCACTCTTGTACAACAGTTTGGACGCTTAAATATGTGCATGTTGTTATAGATACTTTTTCTATGGCCGTTTGGGCCTCTGCTCAGACTGGTGAGGCAACAAAACATGTTATCAGACATCTATATGTATCCTTTGCTGTTCTTGGAGTACCTCAGTCTATTAAGATGGACAATGGCCCCGCTTATTCTCCTGCTCGTTTTCGACAGTTTTGTGGACAATGAGGTATTCGACATGTTACTGGTATTCCTCATAACCCTACGGGTCAAGCAATAGTGGAACGTTGCCATTCGGTACTAAAGACACTCCTTGAAAGACAAACAAGGGGGGAGGAAGGGAGTCCTCCTCAGGACCGGTTAAGTAAGGCTGTATATGTCATGAACTATTTGCGCGTTACAAGAGAACGTACAGAACCTCTGATACTGATTCACCAAAAAGCTTTAGCAGACTTTGCTTCAGAACCTTCCACAAAATTTTGGTGGAATTCAAGGATTCCATCACTGGACAATGGGAAGGGCCAGCAGAGGTGAAACTGACTGGTCGAGGTTACATGTGCTTACTTACAGGTACTGGAGTGCGTTGGGTACTGAGCAGATGGGTTTGACCATGGAAACAAATGCCTTTAAATGTGGATTCACAGTGATAATATTTCTGATACAAGTATTTGGTTTGGGAGATTGTACTGATTTATTTTATTTTAGGCTGATTCCACCAGATTTTAGTAGTAATAGTGTTTTGGTTTTTAAAATTTTTGGTAGGTGTTGTTAAATTTTTCTCATATATTGGTAAGGAGTACGGTAGATTCATGAGTATGTTTTTCAGAGGCCGATAATTGCTGTGGAGAGAAAGAAACTTTCCCCCCCACCGACTCTTTCCCCCGCGGCTGCTTTTCAACCCCCCTTTGTGTGTCTGGTGATGCTGTCAGCAAGTTTGCTACAGCTGCAGTTGCTGCCTCTGCCCCCGCAGATGCCGTAGCTGTGAGCCCTGCTGGGAGGGGGAGGAAAGGACACCACAGAGCCTCGTTAAAGAGACAAAAAAAAGAAAAGTTTCTCTAATGCCTTCTGAAAGGTATGAAGCAGAATTGGGAAATATTTTTACATAGTTCTGGGCATCAAATGTCCAGGCCTAGATCTTGGTAGGCAATAACTTCAGGGTTACCTGCTACTCATGAAAGCTAGTGATATTTTCTTTTCTTTTAAAGGAGATTTTAGCTATCCATGAAATAGAATCTTTTTCGTGTGTTAAGCCATATAAAAAGATGAAGACATTTACATATAAAAAAATAATTTAACTTCAGTTAGGTAGTGTCACTACTCTGCTTTTATGCAAAGTCCAGTTTTTAAAACAACCTACTTTGATGGGCACATTGATTAAAATTTGATCTATTATTTAAGAGAAGAGTTTAAAGGATGCTCAAAGCTGCACTGCAAAATACTGTATACTGTGCAGGGAGGGGTGTGATAGAAAGAAATTTCTTCAAGTTTAGTTTGAAACCATTAGAATACATGATTCAATACATGATTCAAAAGTCCCTCCGAGGACTTTTTTGTCTTTTCCTCCTTTTAACAAATTGTAACACAAAACGCAATATGCAAGGACCAAATATAAGTCCCAATATTATCGTAATGATTGGTCCAGCCAATGTTGAAATCAAAGTGGTTAACCAGGGAGATAAATTAAACCAATTTTCATACCAGGATCTGTTGGATTCTAATTCTCCTTTCCTTTGCTCCAATCTCTTTCTTAGTTCCGCCATGGAATCCAACACTACCCCGGTATGATCAGCAAATATACAACATTCTTCTTTTAAAGCTACACACAACTCACCTTCTTTTAAAAATAGCAAATCTAAACCTCTTCTGTTTTGTAATACTACCTCTGATAAGGATTTTACAGATGTAGCCAGAGCATTTATAGACTGCTCCATCCTGACAATATCCTCGTTAACTGCTTCTTGCAATCTTTGCATTGCCTGCCCTTTTACCAGAGAAGTTATTCCCGTTCCTGCCCCTACTCCTCCTGCTATGAGCAAGGTTGCCAAGGTGATTGCAGTGACAGGCTCTCGCTTTTGCCTCTTAATACTTTCATCTGTATGTTCAAAATAATATAATACTTCATTTGAAGTCTGATATATTATTCGAGGGATAATTGTCACCTGAATACAAAAAATTAGAGGCGTTAAATATATACAGTGATAAACAAGGTGTGATCCCTGTATCCGAACATACCCATTTATTTCCTTCCCCTGGTACTATCCACTTATGCATCTTATTCTTTTGTTCCTGAATTTTATTGTCTGTTATGGTGCGATTACAAAGATGATTATATTTTGCTGGTATTTTCCCAATACACCTTCCTTTCCCTGTTACCTGCTGAATTGTTATTCCCTGAGAGCCATTTCGATATTCTTCCCAATTACATTCTTTTGGATTAGTCCTATTAGACCATTGGACCCTGTCAGTTCTTGCTATAGCCTCATAATAGGGCGGTCTGACATTATAACACAACCAACAATCTTCTGTTAAATTTGGCTTGCTCTTGTTTAATGCTACATAAGAAGTTTGCATTAGATTCCATAAGGGATCATAGCTGAGTTCTTTTATAGGTTCTGGTACAGGAGTGGTAAATTCTTTATTACTCTCCATTCCGGTTTTTATTTCACCAAACTGTACTGTATTAGTTGGAGGAGACTTATATTCTAGATTTTTAGAGTTTAAAATGGGGTTAGGCCCTACAGGTATTGGATCAGGAGGAATCCTTTCCTTTTTAATAATAAAATGTCCTCCTCTATCTACTCCTTGTTCTCTAAGCCTTATTCCCCATAGTTGGCCGCCTAACCATTTATCATCCTCTATCCTTTTTACTTTCAGACTTATACCTGTACAATTTCCTAAATCAGCTATTCCCCACGAGACATCCCGAGTAGGAGGTTTACAATATTTCCCATTTCCCCAAAAAGACATTATATATTTGTCAGGTGTGGTAACTTTCCAATCTGAAGCAACAGTCTCACAACCCCAATATGCACAATAAAAATGCCCTGGATAGTTGCAATATGCTTTCCCTGGATTTGATGCAGGACAAATGTAATACGGATAATAATTCAAACATGGTTCTGTTTGTACTAGATCGCACAAGTATACATGAAAGTTTGGTTCTTCTGGCCCTGTGTATTGGCTCAAAATCTTCTGGTCCTCAAGTCTACTTAATGTCCACCTGTATGGTTCATGTGGATTAGTTGAATCTGAAATTGGTATCATAAAACAAAGGATGTACAGGAAAAGAAGTGTCTGTATAATCTTTTTAAATTGCCTCCTCTGCATTTTTCTCCCAATATTGTTACTAGTCCAGTGAGAGACCAGCCCATTTATTTTACCTATTTTCCTTTTGAAAGAATGGGAGTTCGGCCAGGGCCGCCCGTACACTCCAGGTCCCAGGCTGTGGTCTCTCTGGGTTCCTCCTCTGCCTCGCCTGTCGACTGCCCCAGCAGACACAGGGTGTACCATCTTCTCGGCAGCAGGAGCACCAGCCGAGCCTTCTGTCTTCGAACCTGCGAGTTCGCTGCAGCCCACGATTTGGCCCTCACCATTCAAGAAGTGCATTCTATGTTTAGGGCTTCGAACCTACACTGAACAGCAACAATTAGGATGTATTCAAAATTTTAAATAAAACCAAAAGTATAAATCTTTTAATAGCCACCTTCTTATTTCTATGTTATAACAGGAATCTCAAACTCCTTCCGGAGGCACCACCCCCAAATTATAATGTTTCCACCAATTTTCCTTACATCTTTTGCATTTAAAACACACAAACAGATAACAACCACAACCAACAATGACATATAACAACTCCTATTAAGTATAATACTAACAAGCTATAAACAAGAAAACATTGAACCGCCCTCTATATAAGTGGTTCAGAATCTCCAAAAGACACTTATCGTTTCAACACCAGTTTGGTTTCTCCTGGGTGACTAACAATTCTCCACTGTGGGGGATTCACTGGTCCTTTAATGCGATTTGCATGAGTCCACCCTCGCTCTGCAGTTCGAACAGCAGTCTCTGTAGTAAGCAGAACAAGATAAGGTCCTTCCCATTTAGGTTTTAACGTTTCTTCTTTCCAAGTTTTAACTAATATCCAATCTCCTGGTTTGATGTTATGCATGTTTAAATCCAAAGGGGGTCTCTACAATTAGCCCACGTTTCCAGAGATTATTACGATGTTTTGCCAATTGTGAAATATATTCCTTAATTACCTGGTCACGTATTAAAATATTTGTCTGGGGATTTTCTATCTGATAGGGCATACCATACATCATTTCAAAAGGTGATATTCCCAGATCGGCCCGCGGCCTAGTCCTTAGGATTAATAAAGCCATTGGTAGACACTTAGTCCATGATAATTTAGTTTCAATCATCAATTTAGTTAATATAGTTTTAATCTCCCCGTTCATTCTTTCAACTTTTCCCGAGCTCTGCGGATGCCATGGTGTATGGTATTCCCATTTGATACCCAAATTTTCCATTAGGTCTTTTACAATCCTCGAAACAAAATGTGTTCCTCTATCTGAGTCAATTACTTCTACCACACCATATCGAGGTATTACTTGTTCTAGCAGCACTTTTGTAACTTGGTTTGCAGTTGCTCTTGAAGTTGGAAATGCCTCGACATAGTGTGTCAAATGATCTACTATTACTAATAAATATTTATATCTTCCTACTTTTGGTAATTCAGTATAATCTATCTGTATATGCGAAAAGGGTCGATATGCTGGAGGGCGTCCCCCGAATGATTTTTGTCTATTCCTTCCTTTATTAACTTTTTGGCATGTTTCACAAGCAGCCACTACAGATTTCGCCACATTATACATTCCTATGCATGCATATAGCTGATCAAAATGGTCAACTAATGCTTGTGTTCCCCAATGTGTTTTGCTATGTATTTTTGAGAATATATCTATTGCCAATCCCTTGGGTAAAATTTCTCTTTTATCAGGTAATAGGTATTTTCCATTTTTCTCCACAGCTCCCATTTGCCTCAACTTTTCTTTTTCTATTTCACTAAAGGA
Source organism: Archilochus colubris (assembly GCA_023079485.1). Classification (NCBI taxonomy): domain Eukaryota; kingdom Metazoa; phylum Chordata; class Aves; order Apodiformes; family Trochilidae; genus Archilochus; species Archilochus colubris. Next base: position 87,111 of record JALBCY010000039.1, read on the forward strand.
AAAGGAATGCTTTTCTGGAACCGCTTGAACTGCTAAAATTACTGTACAATTCCCAGCAACTCTCTTAGCTTCTTCATCAGCTGCGTTGTTTCCCCTAATCTGGTAGCTGGTTCCCCTTTGATGTCCTTTAATATGTACCACAGCTATTCTCTTTGGAGCTTTTAATGCATTAAGAACTTGACGTATCAATTCTGAATGTATTAAATCCCTTCCTTGCGAATTTATAAATCCTCTCTCTTCCCATATTTTTCCAAAGGTATGTACAACTCCATATGCATACCGAGAATCTGTGTATACTGTTCCTTCTTTCCCTTCTAGTAGTTTTAACGCTTTCCATAAAGCATACAATTCGCAAGCTTGAGCAGACCAACCAGCACTTAAAGGTCCCGACTCTAAAATTTTAATCTGTCCATTTTTAAATTTAACTATTGCGTATCCAGACAGCCGTTTCCCTTCCACTATTCTTGAGGACCCATCTATAAACAATATTTCCCCTTGTTCTAACTCCTCTTCTTCTAAATCAGGTCTAATTTTGGTCTGCTGCTCGATTACTTGAAAACAATCATGCATTGATTTTACATCCTCTCCTGGATATAAAAATTCTGCTGGGTTGACAGCTCCTATAGTTTTTAAAGATAATTTTGGAGATTCTACTAGCATTCCTTCATATTTCAATAATCGACTATCCGTAAGCCACTTTTCTGCTTTCTGCTGTAATATTCCCCGAATGTTATGAGGAGCATATAAAATAATTTCCCCATTAAAAGTAATCCGATTTGTTTCTTCAAGTAATAAAGCAGCAGCAACTATTATCTGTAAACAGCTTGGCCATCCTCTACTTACTGGGTCTAAAAGTTTTGACAAATAAGCTATAGGTTTCTTTTGATTAGTTCATTCCTGTGTAAGTACCCCAAACGCTGTTCCTTCATTTATATTAACAAATAAATGGAATGGTCTTTTTAAATCTGGAAGACTCAGTACTGGAGCTTGACTTAATTCCTTTTTTAAGTCCTTAAATAATCTTTGGTCTCGCTCAGTCCATTTAGGTAAACTATCTTTTATTAACTGCTCATATAAAAATTTTACTTTACAACTATAATTTTCAATCCACTGTCTACAGTATCCAAATAGCCCTAATACTTGTCGTATCTGTCTTTTAGTTTTTGGCAGGGGTAATTCTATGATACCTTTAATTCGTTCCGGATCTAATATTTTTTTTTCCATTAAATATATAATGTCCCAAATATTTTACCTTTTCTTCTACAAACTGTAGTTTCTCCTGGGATATTTTAGTCCTTTATTTGCTAAAAAGTTTAATAGCCCAATAGTTTCTTGTTTTACTAACTCCTTTTCGGTTCCCGCTATCAGCAAATCATCCACCTATTGTAGCAAAATATTTCCATCCTGTATTTTGTATTCTTTTAGTAATTCTTCTAATGCTTGTCCAAATAAATTTGGGGACTCCGTAAACCCCTGTGGGAGCACGGTCCATCTCAGTTGTTGTTTCCGATTAGTATCTGGATCTTCCCACTCAAATGCAAAATAATCACGACATTCTTCTGCTACGGGACAGGCCCAAAAGGCGTCTTTCAAATCTATCACACTGTACCAAGAATGATGAGGTCCTAATTTGCTTAACAGCATATAAGGATTTGCTACAACCGGGAACCGTGTTGTTGTTCTTTTATTTATTTCTCTTAAATCATGTACT
>JALBCY010000039.1:88921-102088 GCA_023079485.1 Archilochus colubris
TCCAACCATTCCATCATTCCATGACTCACCACCATGGGTTGGATGCCTACAGTGATGGTGACCATGGTGACCCATGGCTGCTGCCCGGTGCTACAGACCACCAGAGACTCTGGTGGCTGCCACAGACCTGAAGGGTTCTAGAACGTGGGCACTGGGCCTGTGTGGCAAAGAGGTCATGATGTGGCACCCAGGTGACACCTGAGACATCATGGATACAGAGCTAGAAAATCCCAAGGAGAGGGCCAGAGGATGCCAGCGTGGCTGAGCTGACCTGCGGGCTACCTCACCTCCTTCCTTGGCTATTCGCCCACCTCTTTTCTTTTGTTCCTTCCGACCATTGGTCCTTTCCTGCCTGCTTCTCCTCAGCTTCCTTCCTCAGACAGAGGTGGTTCTGATTGGACTGCCAGGACAGAGGAGAGAGGAGCTCGAGTCAGGATACAAGGAGAGGTCTCTCCCTTCCCAGCTCCTGCAACTTTTCCAAACTGGCCGGAGCTGTGGGAAGGATTCCTCCTCTTTGCTCCTTCTGCTAAGGCCACAGGTGAGCAGCTCTGCAGACCAAGTGGCAAACAAGGTGACCTTTCCAAAGGTCCTGGGGCACCGCTGTCAGGTGGAGTCCTGTGACAGGGACAGCTCTACAGCACCTCTAGGCACTGCTCCAACACTCCTGAGGACGGATGCTGTCCTGTGCCTTTTGACGGGGGCATTTTGGAATCCTTGGGATGAGCTACAATGGTTTCTTTGCCTTCAGGTGAGGGGCTTGGTGTTGATCTTCTCCTTCTGGAGAGCGTGCTGACAGCCTGAGATTTTCCCTCTGTTCCTGAGGAGCTGAGAGTTGTGCTGGGGAACGACTCTGGTGAGTCCCAGCTTCATCAGCAGCTTGGGCTGCAGTGGGGTCCCTTTTGTGCTGGGGGTGGCTTCTTGTCAGCAAGTGACACCAGTCCAAGTGTGGGCTGCTTGGACTTTTGGCCAAGCAAGCAGGGGCACAGTCTTAGTTTCCCCAAAGTAATTCTTGAGCAGCCAACTTCAACAGCAGCTGCCCCTGATTTTTCTGGCTTGGGTGCTCTGGGTGTTCCCGTAGAGACCTTGGCTTCTCAAAGAGGTTTTGAAGCACTCAAGTGGTCTCTCTTTCTAAAATGTCATTTCCCTGCAGTGGTTGCTGTGAGAACGGCTTCACAAGGAAACACAGATGGGCAGCACAGCCCAAGAGCTGGAGCAGGACTCCAGAAGAGGGGCAACAGCTGCTTCCTCAAGGCTGTCCTGCAGTGTCTGACCTACACCCCCTCTCTGGCACGCTACCTGTCCTCTCAGGAGCACAGCCAGGCCTGTGAGTACTTGTGGGAACATCTCAGTCTGCTGGACACTTCCTAAGAGTTCTCAGGATGCGGAGTTGGATGGAGCAGACGAGCAGCACTTTGTCAACCTCCCACCCTGCTTGGGCTCCTGGGAACACTCAAGCCTAGAAAGCCACTTGTCACATCTGACGGAGACCCAAGAAGAACCTCTTCCTAGCCCCGGGCTTTGGTCTCCGCTCCTGCAAGTGAAACCCTCTTTGCTCCTGGCACAGAAAACTTCTTTCAGCTCAGCATCCCTCTGCAGGAAGTTTTCCAGGCACTAAAAAGTGTCAGATTTGTTGGGACACGGGTCCTTGGGGAGCAGAGGTGTTCAGACTGTTGTTACCCCCTCAAGATCTGCAGGAGGTTTCTCACTGCTAACCTGAGAAGTTCAGCACCAAGTCCTGAATTGCTGCTCCAGTACCAATCACTTCTGAAGCAGCTCTAACTCCTTTGTATGAGGCCAAAATCTCTTTTTCCGTGGCTGTGTAGTCGGCCTCAGAGCCTTTGGAGTTCCCACCCCAAAATCCTAGAGGTCAACCTCTGAAGCTCTCCTGGAGCTTTCTTTCTGCCAGAGGCTCCATGTAGGAGCCCCATTCCCAGTTCCAGTGTAGAGCACATTTTTAATGTCTGCCCCTATTGGAACTGGTCCAAGGGCCATTGCCTGCACAATCTCCTGTTGAATACTTTCCAGTTTGTTGTTCTGAGCCCCCATGGGGTTGTTGTGGCCAAAGTGCAGGACCCAGCACTTGAACTGTTGAACCTCATCCCGCTGGAATCATCCCAACTCTCCAGTCTGTCCAGGTCCCTCTGCAGAGCCCTCCTGCCTTCCACCTGATCCACACTCCCCCCATCTTGGGGTCATCTGAGAATTTGCTAATGGTGAACTCAATCCCCTCACCTCAATCATCAATGAAGATACTAAACAGCACTGGGCCCAGCACTGATCCCTGGGGGACACCAATTGGATCAGCACCATTCAGCACCACTCTCTGGGGGCTTCCAGCTGTTCCTAACCCAGCACAGAGTGCTCCTGTCTGAGCTCTGGGCTGACAGCTTTTCCAGGAGAATGCTATGGGAATGGTGTCCAAGGCTTTCCTGAAGTCCAGGCAGACTCCATCCACAGCCTTCCCCTGATGATAAAAGGAGCTCAGGTTGGTCAGACAGGACCTGCCCTTCCTCACCTCATGCTGGGTCTCATCCCCTGTTCCTCCTGGAGCTGCTGTGGCATTTCCTTCCCAACCTCTTTGCCACAATCCCCTGGGAAAAAACCCTCCTCTCCTGGACTGTCCCCACCTGGGATGAAGTAGCCTCAGCTGAAACCCACCTGAGAACATCACACCCTAACCCTAACCCCTCCCTGCTCCTTGTTCCTAACCGGGCATCTAGATCTGCTCCTGCAAATATTTTTTTTATTTCTATTTTTTTCTACAAATTCTTCCTGGCAATTTCCCTCCCCCAGCTTCCAGGAGACACCTCAGAAATTTACCTGGACCTTGGAATTCCCTCCCACCCATGACCTTCTCGGGCTCCTGGCTCACGTGCCAGACAAATAAACAAAAAAAATAAAAAATCAAAAAAAAAAAAACCACCAAAAAAACCCAAAGCTCCTCAACTTTTCAGTCCTTTTTACCTATCCCTCTCTACTTGGAAACACAGCCCCCAGGTACACACTCAGCCTCTTTAACAGCAGCAGCACAGTCAAGCTCAGCCTTCACAAAGTACCTACAAAATGCTCCAAGCTTCTGCTTTGAAGGCATCAGAGCAGGGCAAGGGTGGGAAGGAAATTCCTAAATTCCAAGGTCCCAGAAGCATTCTGAGGTAGCTCCTGGAAGATGGGAGGGGTTAATTGCCAGGAAGAATGCAGGGTGGAAAAAACAAACAAACAAAAAACACAGCAGGGAGAAGCTGCCCCAAGCTTCCGATTTAAAGCCCAATTAGGAAAACTTCTGCTGGCCCTAACCCTCACATGGAACCCTACCCACAGCACCACCACCAATCAGGTTACTATTTTCCTTTTGCACCAAAACCCACAAACATTTGACCCCTCGGTTGCTCTCTTGGCTTCTTAATACAAAATTTCTCACTTCACCTCATAACACAATTAAAACCAGTCTGGATTCATATACTTTTGAGGCAACATTATTATCAACTCTTTAGGAACATTTTAACAACTGTGAATATTTATAAAATAATCCACTTTCCTCTTCGTAGTGTGAAATACGCAAACACATAGATGCGTGTGGATATGGCACAATGTTGAATCAGGGGAATGAGATGCAACCTTTCCTTGTATAACCACAACAGGAAACAAGACATGCACAGTTCCTGTACCCTAAAAAAGGCTCCAGTGTACATCCTGTTGTGCTAATCTAAGATGGTTTTACTGCTGACTGCAGAGTGTTGCACAGGAAAGAGAGAGGGAGGTCATGTGTGGAATCGAAGGGTAACAAGAGGGGAAACTGAGGCAGACACTGACTTCATCCAAGGACCACCAGATGGGGGTCAAAAAGACCCTCAGAGATAAAGTGGGCATGCGCCTTTGAAAGCCTGCCTCTTCCAAGAACTAACAAACATAATCCAGCCTATTCCTAGAATAGTCATGAGTATGTATTAGAATAGATATGAACATGTATTAAAGTATGGAATATAATCCAAAAGATTAAACTTTTAATTTTAATTTAATTTAATACGGAGACTCCCCACGCACTCAGCACTGTTTGCTTTGCCTTTATTCAGCAAAATAAAACTAAGCCTCATTTGCTACTACCAGAGACTCAGCCATTTATCATAATGAGATGATTTTGCTGTGGGTTTTTTTTCAGAATCTACATGTTCTACACACTCAAAGCACAGAACTTTGATAGATTTTCTTAGTTACACAAAATCCTTAGGGGTTTTTAACATAGAAACAAGAAAATAATAGTCATGCTGTGGCCAGATAAGTTATTCCTAGATTTCCTAATAGTGAAAGGACAGTTGCTTTCTTTTGTGCTACACTGGGCCCTCTTCAGGAAAATTGTTTTCTCAAACCTCCCTGGCCAAGCAATCAGAGTACTGATAACAAAGGCAACCCTTCAGAATTGCAGCCACCAAGCCAAGAAAAAGCTTTTCCCTTTTCCTTTCCAAAAAAAAGTTGTTTTGTTTTTTTTTTAAACAAAGCACAGGCTTGAGCCAACACAACAAAAAGGAACGTCTGTAATGGTGTTTGTTCCAAAGTCACCAAAAACAAACACCCACATGGAGATTTCTGCCATTTAAGAGCTGACACACCAGGGCTGCTCTGGGGGTTGGGCTCTTCTCCCAAGTAGCTGCCAGTAAGACAACAGGGGATGAACTTAAGCTCTGCCAGGGGAGGGTTAGGTTGGATATTAAGAAAAAATTCTTTACAGAGAGGGTGACCAGACATTGGAATGGGCTGTCCAGGGAGGTGGTGGATTCTCTGTCCCTGAAGGTTTTTAAAAAAAAGACTGGATATGGCACTCAGTGCCATGGTCTGGTAACCACAGTGGTCGTGGATCAAGGGTTGAACTTGATGATCTCAGAGATCCTTTCCAACCCAGATGATTCTGTGACTCTGTGAAATATATTCTTGCAAGAGTGCACAACTCTTTTTAGAGAGAGGTTGCTATTTTGCAGCAGAGAAGAACATCAAGAGATCTATCAGAAGGATTTAACAAGCCACAAAACAGCAACAGTCTTGTACAATGAAGATGAAGATCACAATCTGAAATTTCCATGCAGTTCAACTACCTTCCACCCAGTAAACCAATGATGTTGATGACCCTTGATTTCAACACTAGATTATCCACAGGCAAGTGACTTTTCTGGTACACACTACTGATTCTGTACTACATTTCAGAACTTCACACCTGTGTCAAAACACCCCGGTGTTCCCACAGCTTCAGGGGCCAAAGAGTTAAACTTCTGCCTGAATGCTCCCACCAAAAGTATTTAATATACTCAGCAATGCAAACTCCCTAGAAGACAGTAGTGAAAGAGTAAGGTGTGAGGAAGTCTCTCTAAATTCACTTAAGAAACACCTCACTAACAGCAATGGTCGCAGGCTTAGGGAAGGCTGACAGGAGACACGATTCTTAACTTAGTTGCCTGCCACCAGTGTCCAACCATTCTCCAGAGTTCAGTATCTGCCACCATCTTACCCTAGAGATCAGCCACTATCCACCCACGTTAACTACACCAGGCCTGCATCTCTCCTAAGGAAGGAACTCTCTGTTCTTGTTAACTAAGCCAGACTAATGCATGTGTAGCAGGAAGAACCTGCACCAGTCAGCAACAGCCCAGCTCCAGTCCTAGCAGCACAGAGACTACAGCCCCACCTCCTGAGCACCCAACCCATCCATTCTACTCCAACTGCTGCTTCCAGAGCCCGCTGGGCACTGAGCACAGAGCTTTGAAGGCACTGAAGCTACATGCCCTGAATCCAGGTGTTCTTCCAGATACAAGGACATCAAGTTCTTTATACACCCATGTGAGGCTTTGTTATCTGAAAAACTGCAGGAAAAAACCTTACAAAAATTTCCTGCATCCTCCACAAATACTACACGTCACTTTTCCTACGCTCTGTATCTGTACTTCATGAATTTTATAAAGTTTGCAAACAAAGCAAACAATGTATGGCTGCAGTGTGATACAATCCACACCAGCTTGAACTCTTTTTAGTCATTTAAGCTGACTGATCATTCAACACTAAATGAAACTACAATCCTCAAGGAGCTTTCAGAAAGACCCATTTTCCTTCCTATTAATCCCCTGTTCTTGATTCTAGACTCTTACATTTGTTTAAAAGCTCAATCTCTTCAAACGCCAACATTTTTGAGATTGGCAACCATTATTTATTACATGCACACCAAACCTCAATTAATACATTAAATTTAGCAAAAGAGACATGTGGTCAGATAGGGTCTGGCGGACGGAAGATCTCGCGGTGTACGGAAAGCTAGGCCAAGCCCCCTCCCCACCTAGAAGACAATAGCCTGAGAAATGCAGACGGAAGTGACATTGCACACCTTGAGCTATTTAAACCTGTGTAACCCCCAATAAAACGCCATTTGCCATCCATCACATTGATGTCTGTGTGCTTTTGGCCCGGGTGATCTGGGTGTGATCACCGTGTCGCACTTGAACCAGGCCGCCTTTGCCTTCCACGAAGGCAACAGATACAATCTGTGAGAAACAAAACAAAACATTCTAAAAAAAGGGAGAGCTGGAAGAGGAGCAAGTAGAACTGGCTAGGCACAGCTTAAGTTAAGCCAGTTGTGTCTGCAAGGAAAAAAAGGAGCACTGGCCCATATTGCTGTCTTTCCTAAACGGGCAGGAACTGCTTCAGCTCCATCTCATGCAACTTCTTCAGTCCAGTGACATCTGCAAGCAAACCTCTGATCAAAGCCAGGCCAAGAGCACTATTTCAAAACTGGATGGTAATGACTACACCTGAATCATCTGGACCTTAGAATCATAGAATCATAGAATCATAGAATCATAGAATAGGCTGGGTTGGAAGGGACCTTAGAGATCATCGAGTCCAACCCTTGATCAACTACCGCCACAGTCACTAGACTATGGCACTGAGTGCCACATCGAGTCCCTTTTTAAATGTCTCCAGGGACGAAGAGTCCACCACCTCCCCAGGCAGCCCGTTCCAATGTCTGATCACCCTTTCCGTGAAAAAATTCTTTCTAATATCCAATCTGAACTTCCCCCGGCACAATTTAAGACCATGCCCTCTTGTCTTACTGAGAGTTGCCTGGGAAAAGAGACCAACCCCCGCCTGGCTCCATCCTCCTTTCAGGTAGTTGTAGAGAGCAATGAGGTCTCCCCTGAGCCTCCTCTTCTTCAGGCTGAACAGCCCCAGCTCCCTCAGCCTCTCCTCATAGGATCTGTGTTCGAGTCCCTTCACCAGCTTGGTTGCCCTCCTTTGGACCTGTTCAAGGACCTCAATATCCTTCTTGAACTGAGGGGCCCAGAACTGAACACAGTATGAACACCTTGAATGGAATCAAAAGCTAAATACACCACATGTAAATATCTATTTATGAAACAGAGTTACTCTCATCGAGTATTTTATTGAAAAAATTACAATGAAAATAAGACTTTTTTTGGACGTTTATTAACTAAAAATCAAGGAAGACACTTCTCTTCCCCTTCAACAAAGAGCATTGGAATTTCCTCCGCTGGTTAACAATTTCTGACCAAATTTACCCTACAAACCTTTACAAATCATTATCAATAGATAGCAGAGAGGAAGAACTTCTCCTCAATTTGGGTAACAAAGGCAAGACAAAGGAAAGAGATCAAATATCTGCACGAATAGAAATGTCAGTCCTGGTAGTACAGAAATATACAGACATGAAAAGGAACAGAAACACCAACACACAGTGCTGCCATGCAGTCACTTTCCATATTTACATTTACTCAAGTCTGAGCCACAACCAGAGAATATTTACAATCATTTAGGTGCCCAGATCAGTGCTCAAAAAATGTACTGGATTATTTCACTATCATCCAACTAGAATATCCAGCACAGCAAGAGCAAAACCTAAAAATTCAACAATACCAACCTCCCACTGTGATGTCAACACAGGACCTCTTGCCAGTATTAAAAGAACAGTAGAACAGCCCAGAACAATCCAACTTCCATTTAAATCAAAGATCAGTGGCTCTACACTTTTAGAGAAATTCTCAGACACATTCAGCATGTGGTATTTCTAACACATTAATTTTCAGGCTTTTAAGAAGAAGTGCCGTTTCATGCCCAGTGCTGTTTCAGTAGCAATTGAACTTGTCAATAGCAATTTCATCTTCCTCTCTGACAGAGAAACTGAAGCAGGCTTTGTCTCTGGCAACACTGAAATGATGGCACTGCTGAAAGCAAAGGCAGAGCTCTGGCTTTGCATCACTCCTTCCCTTTGGTGCCACCTCAGAAAGGCCACGCTGCAGGAAGCAGGTGGTTTATCACAGCTTAGTGTTGATGTCACATCCAGATAGGGCTTTAGACAGCTGAGGGAAAAGGACACGAGTGATCTAAAGAAAAAACTACCAAAAATGGTGGGGAAACAGCTCTTAAATACATGACAAAAAGAAAGAAAAATTGAATTAATGAACTATTTTCATATTTGCAGCCTTTAAAAGCCTTCAGTAATTACTACCCTTCTTTCACCTCACAAGAAATGATGTTACTTCCGTTTGTTCAGGTCTCCATTCCCTGCTGTCTATATCTAAACAATTTACATTTTTTATACAACCCCAAACTTGGATTCTAGCACATACTTCAGTTCACTATTCCATTTTGGTTGCTTTATTGCTTGTTTTTCTTACCTTGTAGTTTCTGTCACTTTCCAAATTCCATCAATCCCCATGGCCATGAGATCCTTCCTTCCCCTCTCCTTCTCCACAGAGGAATCTCTTCATTATCACCTTCCTTTTGTAGATCAACACTTCATAATCCAGTCCCAGCTCCATACATGGGGTAGAAAAATGTCAAGCACTGTTTTCCAGAGGTTCCTCTTGGTGGCCTTGAAACAAGGGGTGCTCTCTGTCCACAGACCATGTTGGATGCCTCTGTATTCACGGGAGCCCTACAAAGATACACAAACAAGTATGAGCAAAGTAGAATGCATTCTCTCAGCATCCTCATTATGCTGGACATGGTCATTACTTTAAAAATTACGATTGAAACAATTTTCAGAAAGATTTTTATGGCATAGACTGTTATACTTGTGAGATTGCAACAGTTGTGCAGAGTAATCATGGTGATCAGTGTTCACTCCAGTTGAGTAACAACTGTTCTGAACAGAACAGTACAAACTCTCTCCTGGGTCTAGCCTATCATTCCAAACTACTGCTGGTTAACTGGCAGTCTCTCTTCTGAAAGTTCAGGCTGGAGTTTAACTCACCTACCCCAGCAGTGTCATCTCTTTTGAGTCTGGTGTAAGAAGTGGGAGTTGGACCCCTCCATCCCTGGGTCCTCTCCTCTTCTGGGTAAACACACACTCATCTTTTTCAAAAGTACACTCCCCAGGACAGTGACCAGTGACAGGTCTAGAAGAAGAGAACATTGTTTAAAACCACAAATATATCAGGTAGATCCATGGAGAAACGACACAAGCAATGGCTTGCATTCACTCCCCTGCTGAAACCACTCATGTCTACCTGGCAATACTGACAGCAGTCACAAGCTTGTAAAAGCTGCCTTCAAATTGAGATAAGAAATTGAAATGCATTTTCTTCACAGATTTGGGGAATCTGTGCACTACTCTGCCTTACCAACAGCACTCCCTTTCTTTAATACATCTCCTGGAGTTTCTGATGCTGTCACAGTGTTGTCCCCAAAGTGGGTCCATTACCTGGTGTGCCATAAGCACACACAGAGTCCAGATCTTTGACTTAATATCCATTTCTGCACAGAAAGGGGAGCAGGGTTCTACTCCACAAAGCAAGATGTATTTCCTGAATCACAAGTGATACTTTTATACCTAAAATGGTGAGAAAGAACTGGCCACCTCTAGGATGTTGTGGAGTCCACAGCCATGCTGCACACTCCTCAGGGTGAGCTGGGGGGGGCACCCATCACACCCACATGGGGGATGAGCTGGGCTTCAGCAGGATTGGTTGGTGTCCCCCCTTGCAGCCTCCACCTTGCGATGAGTTGGGCTCTCTTGAAATGTTTTGGGAGTCCACACTCCAGGGTAATATAGATCACCTGGAATGATTTGGGGCTCACCCATCATGTCCCCTGGCCCCCAGGATGATTTGTGGGTTGCCAATTGCAGCCTAACACCACCAGGATATTTTTGATGTCCCCAGTCAGAGCCCCCAACCCCCGGGATCAGCTGGGGTTTCCAGGGCTGGGGTTGAGCCTCCTCCACTTGAGGCCCCAAACCCCAGGAGGAGTTTGGTTCCCCCAGGATGAGGTAGGGGGAGAAAGATCACAGCTCCTCCACCCTCCAGGTGAGCTGGGGGATCCCCAATTCCATCCCCCTACCCCTGGGATAAGTTGGGGTCCCCCCTCGAATCCATGACCCCCTCCCCCTAGCTTGGTCTGCTCACCCCCAGTTTGGGCAGTATTGGGATAACCACCCCCTTCCCATCACTTCTCTGTACAAGCAGGGGGGGGGCCAGGACAGTGGGGAGGAGGGGGTGATGCTCAGTGATCTTAGAGAGCTTCTGAAACTGTGACAATTCTGTAATTTTTGGTGATCACTGAGATGGTGCCAGTTATGATGGAGAAGATCTCATTTCCAGTAGAAACTCCTCTTGCACTGGGAGCAGCTTTAGGTTTTTTACCAGTATGGAGGCACTGATGGGGCATCAAGGGTGGGGCACTGATGGGTCACCCTTCCAGGTGATGATGGTCAAGCCCTAGGCCCATGCAGCCATTCTCTGCACACAAGTCCCCTGGGGCTGGATATCTGACACACATTTAATAAAGGAAAACAGCCCCATAGATTTGGGCTGTTCATCTTCAGATGGGGGAAGGTGTATGTGTGAGTGAGTGAGGAAGACCTGCTCTCCCATTTCCTTTTTGCACCTCAGCAAAAACATTGCAAGATTTACACTCAAGAAATGAAAAGTTTAGGGATGCAGAAGGCTCCAACCACACATTTCCACTGACTCCCTAGAAATACGCACGACCACACCATCAGTCACACTGCCCTACCTGCTGTAGAGGTGTCAGACCAAAAATGAGGGTTTCAAGACAGAAAACACAACACAATCCAGCACAACAACAACAGAAAAAACAACCTGAAGACACCAGGTACACAAACCAAGAGTCCCTAATCAAACCCTAAAAATGAAAACAAGCTTTCATCCTTCACAAGATAAGAACATTCAGAACACAAGGTAAAGTAAAAATAACTTCATCCCAGGAACCCAGGCCAACAAACCCAGACCCTGTCAGGAACAAGAACATGCTCACCTAAACTCTGGCATATCACAACCTTGCAACCCCATAGCCCCAGCACCTGGAACCCTAGCATCCCATTGCCCCAGCATATTGTAGCCAAAAGATACCGAAAAATGGAATACAAACTCCCTGGAGATCTCTGCCAGGGCCTTCAGGTGGCCCCAGATCTCAGTGATCACAGCTTTGGAGTGGGAGCTGAACAGAGCCACCAGCACACCACCAGCATCCATCTTCCCATCATCTGTCACAGCCTGAAAAAGTGCCTGGCTTCAGCTGCCCAGGGCTGAAAGGCTGAGGCACTCAGAGATACTGCTCCCATTCAGTCCCAGAGTGCCCCAGGAGAGCCCTGACACCCCCAAATCAGCCCTGGGACATGGACACCACAGCCCAGCAGTCCCCAGGGCTCAGGAGGGCTTTGGGGAGCAGGCAGGACATTTGGGGTGCCCCCAGTGCTGGCAGACAGCAGAGATGGAGACCCCAGGGGGAAGCCCAGGGTGCTGGGGCCTGGCCCAGCTGCTCATCACTGCTCTTCTGGGGCTCTGTCCAGCTCCCTGCCCCCAGCTCTTCAGCCCTCCCTCTCTGTCCTTTGCCCAAGTTAAGGCTTTCACTGTCTGTCTCCCTCTCAACACTTCCCAATTCCTCCCTGCCTCTTCTCAGAGCCATTGCTGTTTCTCTCTCTCTTTGTCTCCACATCTTTCTCTTCCTCTCCTCTCCTGGAGTTATTGTCCCTCTCTCTCCTGCAGCCTCTCCCCTTTCCTGCCTCTCCCTCCCCTCTCCCTTCCTCTCCCCTCGCCCTTTCCCCTCTCTCCTGCTCCCTCTCCCACTCCCCTGTCACTCCCCTCTCCTGGGGCCTTTTCTGTCTCTCTCAGGCCCCTGGCCCGCCCCTGGCCCGCTCTCTCTCCATCCCCCCTCTCTCCTCTTTCCCGCCCTTCTCCTCTCTCTCCCTCCCTCTTTGCCCCGTTCCCCCCCAACTCTTTCCCCCTCCTCACCACTCTTTTCCCTGCCTTCTCTCCCTGCCCAGATCCCCTTCCTCCTGCTCCCCCTTCCAGCTGGGCCGGGGCAGCCCCGGGGTCGGGCGGGCTCAGGCAGCAGGAGAGGAAGAGCGCCCCGGGGCATGCTGGGAGCTGTAGTCCCGGGGCATGCTGGGAGCTGTAGTCCCGGGGCATGCTGGGAGCTGTAGTCCCGGGGCATGCAGGGGGCTGCCCGGCGGCCATCTTGGTTCCCGGGCCATGCTGGCAGCTGCCGTTTCCCCACACTCCCCATCCCGCAGCCGGGGAAAAACTCCCGGAGGGCGGCGGGGATGAGCCAGCAGCTCCTAAAAGCCCTCAGACTGAAGGAGGAAGCATGCAGAAGGGGGAAGCAAGGCAGGTACCCTGGGTGAGGTGTGTAGAGAGGTGGTCGGAGCAGCTGGGGAGCAGGGCAGGAGAGCCACATCCATCCCAGGTAGAATTGAATCTTGCCAGGGATGGAAAGAGCAAGAAGAAAAGCTTTGAGAGGTACCTAGGTGGGAATAAAAGGACAAGCCAGGAAAATGTAGGCCCTCTCTTGAAGGAAATGTCAGACCTAGCTCCAAAGGATACTGAGAATGCTGAGGATCTCCAGGACTTCTTTGCCTCAGTCTCCTCTGGGAAGTGCTCATTGCCTCATTGCAGAGGCCACAGCAGGGGAAAGCAGGGCCTGGGACAACCAAGGAGCCCCCACTGAGGGAGAAGAAGAGGTTTGTGATCATCCAAAGAACCTGCAGGTGCACAAGTTTATGGGACCTCACAGGGTCCACGCACAAGTCCTGAGGAGCTGGCAGATGCAGTTGCTGAGCCTCTGTCTGTCCTGTAATATATGTGTGTTTGTGAATTCATGTTGACTAATTATTTGAATAATTATAAAGTGTTTACTAACCCAACTTTTATG